>JASKDV010173588.1:0-13386 GCA_032466395.1 Aegires albopunctatus | reverse complement strand
CACTATATTCCCTTAGAATCTCTTTCCTCTCCACTATATTCCCTTAGAATCTCTTTCCTCTCCACTATATTCCCTTAGAATCTCTTTCCTCTCCACTATATTCCCTTAAAATCTCTTTCCTCTCCACTATATTCCCTTAGAATCTCTTTCCTCTCCACTATATTCCCTTAAAATCTCTTTCCATTAAAAACATTTTTTTTGTTGCTGTTCTGATTAATGTACACTGAGCACTTATGTCCTTCCAACCTCTCAATGTAAGAGAAATTGACAAAAGCCTGAATGGCAGGAAAAGGAAGCAATATTGTCTCAAAAAAAGCCTTTGAGAGAGCTTTCTATAGCAATGGCTAGAGACAGAATGACTTGCCAACAGTCATGGGAGAAATAACAATATGAAAAAAAAAAAATATCAACAGGGAATAACAAAGAAAGATAAGGGTCAATCTCTTTAATTATCCTTAAAAAGGAAAAAAAAAAGAAGATAAAAAGGAAAAAAAAAGAAGATAAAAGGAGAAAAAAAAACACTTCTAACTAACTTATTATCCCTCCTTCCCCTAAAATTTTATAAACATAATATATATGTGAACATGACATATAACTTACTAATTATCCTCCACAAATGATGTATAGAACCAAAAGTAGAATGGACATTTATCATAACCAATGGGGATCTTTTTCTGGATATGGAGAAATAAAGTCATAAACGTAGTATATTCAAGGACAAAGAATATGCTGGTCATAAACTAAACTTAGATCAAAGGAGAACTTACGTATGTAAGAAAATTTTAATCGACTTCTTTCTTTATCGAAACCAAGACTGAACGAGTAAATACATAATTTCAGCTAAAGCATATTTTAGAGAGTTGTTAGAGAGTTGTTAACTTGGCCACATCACCCACCTGAATGGTATCAGTAATGAACTGCTGGAGTTTTCTAATGTTCAAAAATGCATTAAATATCAAAGACCACTGATGCCTTGGGGGAGACAAAAACAAACAAACTTACATTGGTTTTGAACATAAATTTAATGTCTCCATGAATACTTACATTATTAGTTTTGAACATAACTTTAATGTCTCCATGGATACTGGGGCAATTCACAAGTTTGATGACTATGCTGTCACTCTCTGTATCATGTACAAACTAAAGGGAAAACAAGTGTAATATAAACATTCATATTTTGTATAAGTATAAAGAATAAGTCTTGGAAATCAGTAATGATAATAATAATAATCTTTATTGTCCAGAAAAAGGCAATTTGTTTTTATTTACAATACTCTGTGTGACATGGTAAACAATTAGATGACTCACAAACACCTTATTACATAAACAAAAAAACATATACTGAAGTAAATAATTATAAATAAGGGATAAAGATGGGTTAAAGTCTGCTTCTCCATAACAATGCTGACTCATGGACCTCACTTAATTACTTATACCTTCACCCCCTACCTCAGCCTTCTTTCCCACTATCCCCTTCCATTAAATCATATTTCATCAAATGCTTAAGAGAAGCATAAAGTTGAGCAGTTTGTATTTGAAAACCCCTCCCTGTTGACAAGATGTTAACTAAATTTACTAGCTGCTTGTTTTATGCCTGGGAGTGACGTAGAAATATGAGAAAACAGCTGTAACGATTCCTCCACAGTATTGCAGTTTAATCAGTCTTATGATTACCTGGCAATTGTGGAGGGTTCCCAAATTGCATTCAAAAATGGGAACATTATCCTGCCTCAATTCCATGAATAGATCACTGCCATTGCCATTTCCAACCTCTGAAGGATGAAACAAATAAAAACAATGCTTTATTATTTGCAAGCAATTAACCAATATATCAGTTTCCTTAATTTTTATATTAAAACCAAACAAACAATCATGGTCTTCAAAGAGTCAACGTGTTTGATAATCTCAGAATAATTTGATCAGACAGAGTGAGAAATAAAAAAGGTAGGTGAAAAAGAAAGAAAACAGATTTTGAAAATCACAAACATTATTGACAGAAGTGGATGAATTCTGGTCCATATGCAAACATCATCCCTTCTAAAGATTGCAATCTAATGGACACCAGCAGAAAGCAAAATGAGAAGCCACAACAACACAATCTCAAGTACATGTAACAACAATAGTTAAAACAACAATAACAATGCCCATAGGCAGAGTAAAATGGTATATATGATAAATAACATAACATTGGCAAACTTGGGAACTTACTGCCTATGCCAGTCACTCTTATATCCAAAATCCTGAGAACTTTTTTGGGAGGAAGCTGTCTATTGAACTCATTTTTCAATTTCTCATAGTAACCCACATAACGACTCTGAGGAACATAAATGACATTCAGTGGAAATAATTTTACAATTTCACAGAAGGTACAAGGTCTACCAAATAATACACTTAACCTCCCTGCATATAAAAATTATTTAATGTTTGCAAAGTTTGTTTCTCTTTTAATAAAACTGTAAGGTTATGGAAAAAATACACTCTTGGGTATTAAAAGTAGTGGAAATATTGATGAACTTAAGGAGTAAGCTACAGTAAATCTTGTTAAGGTCATCTTATGATAACAGCATTAACAAATTCCTTGTATAAAAATTCCATTATTCGTGTCATGACAAATACCCCCTCAAAAAAGAAAAAAACAATCCCTAATGTAGCGGCTGATGTTAATAACCTATAATAATGCACTTACTTGACTAGGAGTTTCCACACCCTGAAATGTTTTTCCTTTACTGAGATCAGTTCTCCTGTCACCAAAATATTCTAGACTTTCCTGATAGGATATAAAAATAAAGGGAAAAAAGAAATGATAAACATTATGGTCAAGTTTTGTAAATTCTCCACCAAACAATTAAACCTTGAATGGAATTACCTTGAGTGAACTACCAATATTGTGCAAATGTTGTCTTGGTGTAAAAAAAAAAAAGGCAGAAAGTAATTGACCATTAAAATCAAATAAATCAGCCATATTATTCAGGGACACAATGATGAAAAAAGCAAATTAACACACCTTCTGACTATGACCAAATGAGCCTTCGTAGCTTACTGAATTTTAAAAGACAATGTATCATTCAAAGACATTGATTTAAAGCTGTTTTGTCAAAATGCTGATGTTTATTAAAGTTTAAAAAATACATGTAACTACAATCATATTGTAATATGATTTATCAAATGACTAAAGCATGTGTAGCAAAGCCATGACTTACAGATGCACTTTCCAGTAAGCCACAGTCAATAAGCCAAGTACATATCATGGTGCCAGTTCTTCCTTTTCCTCCTTTGCAATGAATGGCAATAATGTTTGTCTTGTCAGCACTCATCCAGGTTCTTGCATTGGCGGTAAAGTCAAGCATTTCTCTGTTTTACAAAATTTAGGATTTTAAATATAAGCATTAAGGCAAATATCTCCTTGACACAAAATGTCACGAATGTAAAGATATCTATCCTTAAGACTCCTGTACTTACTAGGATTGTGAGAATAAATTATTGATAAAGAATTTAATTCTTTTCGATGAAACTGCTGAGTGAGATAATTTACCTTAATTTGGGAACATTGTGGTCATCGATCAAAATACGTTCCACATTGTTGTAAAACAAGGTTTCATCATAACTTCTTTCACCTGTAAATAAATAGGGAAGTGAAAATATTTCAATAACGGGACAAAAATCTCTATATCTATAATCCAAAAGATTTGAAGCCTTTAAGACTATTTTTCCTAAAATCTAATACCATTGTTGATGCGGCTTTGAACAGAAATGAAAAAAAATAATAAATAATTGACAATGATATTTTTGCCATATAAAGGAGAGGGTAAGCAATTTAAAATATTTGTTTATACATAAAATTGTGAAAATGAGTAAGAAAATAATTTTACGACGTCAATACATCTGAATAAAGTAGACATTGTCATAAATATATCATATCATAAACTAGGAAATAAATCACAACAGTAAAATTCACTAGAACATATCCAGAATCAACTACAGGTGTTGAATCCTATTGTATCAGTCATTATATATAAAAAGGGAGACAAAAAACTTACTGCAAAGGTTGTATATCCTGTAGTGGCCTTGATGCTTGGTATTGAAAAATCTGGCAACCTCCTGAAACAATAAAATGATAAGAAAGCACATTTGAAAACAAGATAAAACACTGAGAAAGGAATATTTTTTCTTGATCTGAGAAACATATGATAAACCTAAATGAAATTACTGAAACAATGAAACACATGATAAAACAGGATCCAAAAAGGTCAACCACCATCCTATTTTTCATTCATTTTTTGTGTTAATATTTTACTTTCTTTCAGATTATTTATGGCTAATATACTACTAATACCACAAGACAATGTTAAATTGATTTTAATTATGACCATGACCAATAAAGGTATTTTTTAATTAAATGGGTGTCTAATTTATGGAAACCTGAATAGTAAGCAACTTATGGGACACCCTGTATAACAGAAGGTAATCAAACATAAATATTCCCATTGCCTCAGCCATCTCCGATACCCAAAATCTAAGAATATATTCCTCAAAAAACAAGGATGGGCAAATAAAAGAGAGGATTAAGAAAACTACAATACTTACCGCAACTGGATTTCTGTACAAAGCCATCATGCCCTTGGAAGGGAATGACATAGCTATCACTCTCTCTGTTAGAAATACAATGTGAATGAATAGAAACTACCTTCCATCACTTGTAATATTCCCATAGGCAGGTACAGTACAAAGGTTTTTAAAATTCAAAATAAAGGATCTAATCACATTCTTATAGAATTTAGTATGTATTCAAAGCTGGATTTGAAAGGTTGACCCTGATTATCTCAAATAGAAAATTATCTCAAGTTGAAAGTCATTGTAGAGCGCTTAGAGCTGGGGTTCCTTGGGATTATGCGCTATATAAATGGTTTAACTTTTAAATATTGAAATCATTAAAGATAAGAATGTCTAAAAATAAAGTCAAACAAAAAGATGTATTTAAATTGACATGCTAGTAATTCTAATGAATTTACAAATACATTCCCATGGCTACTAGTATTCAGAGGCAAATACATATACCGGTATATATAGTAATACATTCAGTTGATTAAGATAATTGAAAACTAACATCAGTCATTATAAGAAAAAATTCTTAATCGCCATCTATTTTTGTCCTGCAATACAACTAGTTTTTTAATTTATCAAGAAAAATGTGAATACAAACCCGTAATATAGCATAAATCCAGATCAAAGCCATCACGTTGATATCTCCTCTTGTTTTGAGATACCATTTGTCTCGTTGCCTTTGCCACTTGTCGATGCTGAACAAACATAATATATACAATTCGAACAGCACGGACAATTCTGACAACTCGGCCAACAACCACCAATCTGTAAAGAAATATTCATACATTCTAATACATCCCAAATTTTCTTATTTTTAAAAGGATACAAAGATGCTGTTACATTTTACACATGCCATAGAATATAGGCTTAAATAATACGAAATAAGTACAAATAATTGCAATTTTATACAACAACTAATAGGAAATAGGTTACAAAGAACAAGGTTTAAAGATTTCAATGCTGATATTATACATCTAAATCACAATACAGAATTTATCTTTCAGACAATGAAAAAAAAAAATTCACATAAAAATGAATATCTAACTATTTGCCAACTATTTTTCATTATCTCTAGGAAAAGGCAATAGTATAAAATAATCATTACTTTGCATATTTTTCTTCAGAGTCACAATCATTTCCAGAGGATATAGCCATGAATACAACATCAATAACGAAAGATATCAGGACAACAACCATATCAAGGATGTCCCAAGCATTCGTAAAAAATTGTTTTCTGTGAATTAAAAACAAAACAAAATAACTTTTATCAGTACAGAGTATAGTATAAATATATGGATTTTTCTGATATGCTTTGAAAAAGTTATAGAATACAAATCTGAAATTATTAAAATTTTAGATACAAATCAAATTATCATTTATCTTCAAATTATCCCATACATTTATGGTAAAAAAAAAGGAAAATTTAATTTATATATAATATTCTAATCTAAAACTTTAAGCATTTTATTTTTTCCCCACTACAATAAAACAAGCAAATACTGATATAAGTTTTATAGAGAGAGTTATATCAAAAGTAATTTTTATCCATGAAGAAAAAAATGTGAAAAATGCAATAGCAATGGTTTGTCCTAGCCTAATTTTGTCTGCTATTGACAGCAAGAGAGATATTCAGTTAAAAATATAAAGGCTTGACTATAAAGTGTTTGAGATAATCTCATCATATATTGAGAGGTAAAATAAGACAGAATCTTACCCTTGATAGAAAAGTCGAGCTCCAATTTCAATGACAAAATAGATGATGATGACATGGGAGATTATCTCGAGAGGCTGTCGATTACTGGCACAATCATATTTTGCGAGGTCAACAATAACAAATATAAAATCTAACAGGATGATGATGATTGTAAAAGCACGGAAGAAGACATTCTCAATTACATTTCTAACCATATACTGCCAATGTCTGAAATGAAGAAAAAATATTTGTTAGCTGACACTGAAATGTTACCTTATTGTATTGGTTGCAAAACCAGTATGACTGAAGTAATACATTTAAATTAACCTTATTTCAATCATATGAAATAAGCATTGATAAGATAATGTCATTTCACTTCATTGCTAATTAATTCTATGAACAGTACTTTCTTTGAGGACAAGTGGAGATTGATTGATTCAATTTTATAAATAATAGAAAACAATAATGAATAACGATGATGATGGTAATGATAATAATAATGGGTCCAAATCCGTGCTCCAGAGTAGGCTCGCAAATTTGCAGCTAACAGGCCATTTCACCCTTTTCAACTCTCTTGGGAGCAATATGCAGAGTAGTCATTTTTTCCATATATTATGCCAGCTTACTGACAAGATATTGTGCTGTCTCTACCATATTACTCTTTTTTCACAACAGTAAAAGTGAGGATAACATTCCACTAGTAAGAAATCCACAGCCTTTTTGATTTCAGCCCAACCCTTGTAACTGCAACCTTTCGACCACAGCACAACAAATGATGATAATGATGATAATGATGATTCAGATCCATGACAAAAAAAAAAAAATCCTTTAAAATAAATAGGAGCACAACAAATGATGATGATGATTCAGATTCATTACCAAAAAAAAAAATCCAAATAATATTAACATTAAACTACTGTAATATAATAAAACAATCTCAAATTTACCTAACAGTGGTGGTAGTGATATGCCTAGATTAATTGATTACAACAATGGCAAAACAACGGGACTAACTAGAGTATAATTTACATACTCAAGTGGAGTTTTTGGTGCAAATGGATCTCCAGCTGGGTCAGCAATGTATTCAGTTTCATTTTTCTTATCTTCTCCAAAAAATGCAGAGCCTTGTATTTCAATCTGCACTTCACCGGGTGCAGCACCATCTGCCATTTGGTTGGAAGATTCTCCTTGCGTTTTTTCACTCAAAACACCTTTACCTCCTGTGTTCTGATCAAATCGTTCATAGGGTGCTGCCATATTAAGACCACTAACTAAGGCATCTAAAGTGGGTGTGGATGAATGGTGTTCAGAAAAACTATGTTCCTTTTTCTTTAACCATGGGAATTTGAAATCATCTGAAACACGAAAGAAGGGGGGAAAAAGGGATGAGTAGATTATAAAGCATTCTTCATGAAAATTCCATTCAAACCCCAGAAAACAGTTGCTAATTAATCACAAAGTTATTTGGTGTCAACAAATCTTAAGCAGTACCGGTAAGGTTTTGGACTAGACTATGCACAAGACTCTACTTCTTCAAATAAAATATCTCTATTAGATCTATAATCTCTTTGAGATTAAAATATCGACACAATTTGATCTTCCAATGTATGTAAGCTGAAGCTGATGTTCTATAAAAAAGACCAAAATAAAAACAATTGATTGACAACTTATTTCAGTTGATTTTAAACGCACAAACAATGACAATGTCTCCATATATGATTAAAAGGGGGAGGATCCCTATAAAATTCGTGATGTTTCCGTTCGAAGCGAATCAATGCAACTAACCTTTAACCTCTAACCTACGGCTTTTTGAAAGGTTATGTTTACGTTGTATTCTTGGACGCCATTGGTTACACAACAGTATGATTCAAAACGTGGAATATCTAACTACATATTCGTCAAAAAATTATAAAGTAAACAGTTTTTAAACAATAATAAAGACCCAAACTTCAGAGGATAATGAATGAAAGAATTTTGACAAAGTTTTGTGTACAATATATTGAAAATGATTCTAATTAGTTCGTAGAAAAAAAATATACAAAAGATGTCGTCCAATGATCAACGTTGTGACATCGCTGTCACTGATGTTGAATTTGACATGATTCAATATGGCGGATCCCTCTCTCTTGGAACGAAAAACTAAGGGTTTGAAAGTGGAGTCAAAATACTGAACGTATTACATTCTACTGCGCACTTACAAAGGTGAGGGATTTATATGTTATTGTAATTATGAGCTATTAGTAATGTTAGGTCTCGTTCTCTTCAACGTTGAGAGACTAGATCTCGATTTTGTTTCAAGAGTGAGCTATTAAAACAGAATGACTAGATCTAGATATTAGATCTAGATATCTAGATCTAGATCTAGATATCTAGATCTAGAATCTAGATCTAGATCTAGCTTAGCAGCAGTACGTTGTTGTATTATTTTAAGTCTAATTTTAGTAATAGATCTAGAATCTAGTATTAATAGCAAGTTTAGGGTTATTAAGTGTTCGGGAAAATAAGGCTGGCCATATATTATAAATTATTTGAGTGAGCCACATCAGTGGAAAGGGTAAGCCCAATGCCAATACAAACAATTCGTAATAATTAAATAACGTATTTAGGCTATAAAAGGACGTGTATTATAAGTTCTGTAGATCTGGATATTATATGGTTTGCAGACTACATATTTTGTTCATACTGTAAGCTAAGCCTTTCTGAATTCAAGTTGATGCGAAGAAATTTGATTTCTCGTTGTCTAAGTTTAATATTAGAGGAAGTGTCAATTGCGACTGAGTGACGCGGTCACAATTGATATAGATCTAGATCTAGTATAAATGCGACCGAGGGCATTAGGAGCTCTTATGCTGAAGAAAGTAGCCCAAACATCAGAACCATATTTCATGACTTCGAACTTCTCATTCAGTCACCAATCAAAACAGAGAGAGGAATCTAAGAATCAAGATCCAAAACAATATTTACATCCAAAATTAGACCTAACCAAATGCAATAGGCTACAGTAGAACCCGCTTAAAATAAAAATCGACATTGCTGGGATCATTGAAATTATGTTGAGTAACGTCATATAGAAACTTCACGATTGATCCTCACAAAAGGCAAATATTAAATGCAATTAAATTAAAAGGTAGATACATAGATTTACAGCACAAATTATCACAACATTACATGTAACACTTCTTCACACACTGTCTGTCGGCGTAAGCTGTGCAGACCAACTATTGTTATCATGCAAGTCTATTGTCGCTGTGAAGTGAATTCATAAAACAATAGATGAGTCGGCATTGTGAATGCTTTTGAAGTGGATGGACAAATGGTTGACAAACATCATAGGACCTGTGCTAGACAGTGGTTTAGACCGTTTTTTAAAGGAAATGTGTTCAATGAAGCAGTTTTTTAGACGTCTTGACTTATCTACGTCATTGTTTCCGCATGAAAAAAAATAGGATAAATACGAGTGGTGAATCTAGATTCATCAGTTGACAAGATGTCTTCCCACCAAGTGAAAAGGTCCTAAGTTGTCCCAAGCCCGTACCATGCAGAGGGCAATTTCTCACCTATAGCATGCTATACACACCCAAATTTTAAGCTCACTACATGAAATGAGGCATTTTCGGTTAATCCAAATTTTTTTTAGAAAGCCAACTGATTTGGAATTAAGCGGGTTCAACTGTACATGCAATTGTCTAGATGTTGCTAGTTACGCATGAGGAACTTACTTTATTTCTAAATCTTAGATCATCCTTAAACAATTACAAATGGTTTCGTAGATATTGGTTACTTTTGACTATCCCAGAGTGCCACGCATGCGCAAAATAGGTTATTCCGACCAAAAAAGATATATTAATTTTAAAAGAATAGTCATTTTTCAATGAAGGAGTCGAAAGTGAATTATTCCATTTGAATCTTGATTTTGATATTATATAAATAATTATATCTCAATGAAGGGGAGAGAAAGGGGGTTACCGAACAGTTGAATGCTTGTTTAGATCTCTATAGTTATTTACTGCTTTACTTTTTTACTATTGGATGAAAATTATTACTTTTCAATGCCTCTCTAATTGGTCTCTTGTTATTATATCACTGTTTTACGATATTTTATTTACTTTTATGGAGGCCTGCGAATTTACAAAGGGGTTTCGCGTTTCCAACTTGCGCACTGGATTACGATTGTAAAATTTTACTTCTGCTCTATTTTTTTTGCACTTTTACGACTTTGATCTTAGGGGAAGAGGAAATTTAAAGTGGGTTTATGATTGCGGTCATAAATGGGGCAACGACCATACTTTTATGGTAGCCTACCGGTACATGTAAGGATGAATAATGAATATATATAAAGTGACCTGTAGCAAAGTTGGGAACATATAAGAAGAAAAAAAGGATTACTTTTTAAAAATGTATTAATTTGATTGGATGTCTAATTATTTGAAACTTGAACTTGTAGATGTCGTTTGAATATGACGATTTACTTGAGGCAGAGATTACAAAGTTGCAGAAAAACTTTGATGGAAAAGACGATGAACTGAAAAAGGAACTTGCACAGCATGGATTAGGTCATTTGCCTTTGACATCTCAAACAAGGAGAATAATGATAAAGAAACTGGCTACAAAGCTGGTTCAGTTTATACCTAAAGAAGAGCCTGCACAAACTGTTGATGTCAAGGAAAGTATGTTCTATATTTTGTGCATTTGTAAAGTTTTAATTAATATGTAATTGCTTAAAAAAATAGTTTTCACCTAATTTAAGTGAGATAAAAATGTATTCTCATTTTTGAATTTGTCATTTTATACCATTGTTTATTATCATCATCATCATCATATAAAGATAACAATAGCCTAATAATTATTATTGATTATATCCTATTTTTTATTATTATAGATGTATAGCTGCCAATCAGTAGGATAAAATCATACTAAAAAATCTTATTAATGTCATCTTGTGTGGAAATTCTGCAGGATTGAAGCAGCCATGATGAGGATAAGGCAATTTCACTTTTTTCTACTTGAGAAAATGAGTGTTAGCTTGTCCGCGCAGAAAGTAAGGATTTGGTTTCTGAACTGTTGGCAGCTATGTAAATGAACCTAATATCAATTAAATATATCCCATTGTATTAAAATAGTTTTTATTTATTTACTATTATATTTTTGGTAATCACATTTTCAGAATTACCGCTCACAGATGAGGGAAGTTCTGATGTTTCAATATCAGAGTGTAGCAGCTCTTCAGACATTCAGAACAAAACACATTATGTTATCTGCATACCTTGCCCAGGTAAAAATATACAAAAGCAGTTGACATTGGAGTGACTTTAACCTAGTAATATTTTATTCATGTCATAAATTTCTTTTGAGGCCGCTTCACATTACTAAAAAAAAGAACCCAATAAACGAAAGATAATTCAAGGTCATTATCTGGACAATGTGGCAAGTTTTTACTAATTTTTCTCCATGCCAGCCTAATTTTCTCACACTTCTACCCTTACTTCAAAGACTTAGGCCTACATATAGTCTTATCAAGCTCTATAAATCAAACTCTACGGTGTACTTATTAGAAACAATATCAATGTTTACCTTACGCAATCATCACCATCAAAGACCAAGCAATAAAATGCTGTAAAAGAGCTGAAAATTTATGTATCATTCTTGATCATGACATATTGATGTCATCTCATACCATATATATGTAAGAAGCTGTAAAGTCAAAATTTAAAAATTGGATACACCTGAAATTGATTGAATGAAAATGTTATTGAGACCTTCGTCCCATCTTTAAAAACTCTCAAAACTAGATTATAGCGATGCTTTCTTATCAGGCTTTAAAAAAAAAAGAAAACAAAGACAAAAAGACTTGTTAACCACCTGCAATTAGTTCAAAGTCAGTAGCTAGGCTCATTATGAGATCTAAGAAACAAGAATATTTGTATATATAAAAAGGCAAGCATTGGTTTTAACCCATCAACTATTGAATAACTTATAAAGTTCTGTGTAATGTGCTTCGAATGTTTGCATAATCTAGTTCCTTTATATCTCTGTAATCACTTCATATGTCCCAATGAAAAAACTAAGAAGATCATCTGCAGATAATAATTACCTTGTACTGGTACTCAAAAGAAAATTTATGACAACACATAAATACGATTTATTATTATTATTATTATTATTAGTAGTAGGCGAAGTGGTGGTAGTAGAGCTAGAAGAAATGAAGATAATAAGGATATATATGCAAGGGAGTTAATTCTTAAAATGTGGATTGTACAGGAAAAAAATGTTTTACTTTATGCCTTAATTTTATTTTAATGCCTAAAATAATGATTTGTTAAAATTGTGAGGATGGAGGTGATAATAATAATAATTTACAAAATTAGCTCTACCTCTAGTTTGAAGGAAGTAAATATTTGAAGTTCTTAAAAATGGGCATTATTTTTATTTGATGTCTTGAAGGATCATATTGTTGCATTCTTCACTTCGTTACAGATAATCAAATACTGATAGAGAATGACCGCCTTGAGGTATTGAAAAAGATGAAAGCTCACACAAAGTTGAAGCCTAGAATGCTAATGTTTTCAAACTATGCTGAGGCTGCTGCTTTTGCCCAAAAAACTTCAGCCAGTGAGGTTTGTCAAGGAGCCATTGTCAAGACTAATTATCCATTGGTGGGTAACAGAATTGGTATTTACCTTAGTTTAAATTTTCTTCGTTGTTGAGACAGTCTGCAAATTTACAGATGAGTGATATTGACTGTTCTCTAACACAAATTTACAGATGAGTGATATTGACTTCTCTAACACAAATTTACAGATGAGTGATATTAACTGTTCTCTAACACAAATTTACAGATGAGTGATATTGACTGTTCTCTAACACAAATTTACTGATGAGTGATATTGACTGTTCTCTAACACAAATTTACAGATGAGTGATATTGACTGTTCTCTAATACAAATTTACAGATGAGTGATATTGACTGTTCTCTAATACAAATTTACAGATGAGTGATATTGACTGTTCTCTAATACAAATTTACAGATGAGTGATATTGACTGTTCTCTAATACAAATTTACAGATGAGTGATATTGACTGTTCTCTAATA
>JASKDV010173577.1:0-13388 GCA_032466395.1 Aegires albopunctatus | reverse complement strand
AATAATAATAATAATAATAATAATAATAATAATAATGATAATAATGATAATAATAATAATAATAATAATAATAATAACAATAACAATAACAATAATACTCATCATATAATGATAATAATAATGATACGATGATGATGATGATGATAATAACGACAGACAACCATAATCATAATCGTAATAAAGACAAGTAACTAAGAGTAATTACACGTAGTTACGCCTATTAAAGAGCGCTCTAATCCAACGCAATCCCACTTATTGCGCTAACTATGCTTTACAGATTCTTCCTGACAATCCATTTCCAAATTGTCTTTTAAACGCTCCTTGAGGGTAATATAAGAGGTACATCAATGAAAAGCACTTTACTCTATGACTTGACTCTACCTATGGCCTGGTCCTCATTTTAGACATGAGTAGGGTGAGGCAAATATGTGTCGTCTACGTGATGGGCCTTTCCGCAAAATCCAACATCGCCATCTTCCGAGAACTAATGTAAAGCTTAAATAGCACCCCAAGTACATAATGTTCTGTGTCATTAGAGAGAGAGAGAGAGAGAGAGAGAGAGAGAGAGAGAGAGAGAGAGAGAGAGAGAGAGAGAGTCATCAAAAGGGGAATATGAAGAAATGGCCAACGCCATAACAAAACTCACATCGCGATTAACCAAGATAGAATAACAACAACAGCAACAACAGCAGCAGCAGCTTCAGCAACAACAAAAAATAGATTTTGTTCTTACCTTGTGTCCAGTTACTGACGCTTCGGTTTCCAATAGCCCGGTTCATGATGTAGCCCCATTTTGGTTGTGACGTCAGCTTGTACAACAGGTTGTCGACGGGGCTGTCCCTGTCATCTGTACTCAAGAACTGATTGCTGATGCGGAATCCTAAATGACTTCCAGCCAATTCTGACAGGTAGGATGCTCCCCGATTGATGTTTATCTGAGGAATTCCATTATCAACGGGGACTATTTCGATGTTAATGGTTTGGGGTTGGCGGGTCGTAACGGTCGTTTCCGGGAATACGAAAAAGTCGGAGTGCGTTCCATCGGTGACCGTGAAAGAAAAACTATCTTTCAAAGTTTCCGAACCATCGTGTTGGTAGCTTATTAAGTTCTCATTGAGATCGTGCATGCTGAACATATTGGTGACGCGAGAGGTGTTGAAGAGAATCAATCCGTGGATTGGTATCTGGGTGATAGTGAAAATCACCTTTTCGGGGGGAGTATCGCGGTCGTCGGCTTTCAGCTCGAAGGGAGAAATCAGCTTGTTGTCTCCTTCTTTTAGACGCAGGGTTTGGAACATGAGAACTGGTTTGCGATTGTCCACGTCACTCAAGGAAATCCTAAAGGTGCGGGTGACTGGATTGAATCCGTCCGTGACTTCAAATTCGAAACTGTCCATCTTCATATTCTCGTCCGTGTTATCGTGAACGTATCTAATCTTGTTACCAGCTAGCTGTAACTGGCTGAAAGACGTGATGGGAATTCCCGGCATATCAGATGATTCCAAATGTCCCCGAGCTGGTGCACGAGTTATGATGAAGGTCAAATCTTCGTCTGGTGTGTTTAAATCCGTACCGCTGAGTAAGTCAGTGGATAGAACGGCTTTGCCACCTTCTGGTAATTCTACTCCTTTGTTGATGACTCGTGGGAAAACCATATCGAGACCTTCGACTGTGACGTAAAAGTATCTGTCTATTAAAGTATTTTGCCCGTCAGTTATGTCGAATTTGATCAAATCCCGGACGCCTCCGATTCCAGTATGGACGTATTGGATTTTCTTTTTATCGATATCTCTTTGAAGGAAAGTTGCGTCTTGGGTCAGATTCTTTATGACTTTTCCATCCTTCTTAATCAGATAACCATATTTCGGTTTCAACCGAATAGTATAACGAAGCTCAGGGTCGGTGGAGTCAAGATCCTCCGCTTTGAGTTCTTTATTTGTAATCGTCTTCGTCTCCCCTGCTTTGTCTATTTGCAATCCGTTGTTATTGGTCAGTCTCGGAGTTTCGTCATCCAGCAGAAAAACTTTAATCGGGACACTCTTAGAGATGTTATGAACGCCGTCAATCAAATAAAAGGAAAATCCATCTTCCGTTGTTTCGCTGTCGTCGTGTTCATATTCAATGGTCGATGCACCAGAGATATCGTCCAAAGTAAAATTCTGAATAATAAAGCTACCCAAATCGGTTTGTTTTACAACCTTCCCGTGTTTCGGCTGCTCCGTAATGACGAAAGTAAGCACATCCGCTGGTACATCTTTATCGACAACGTTGAGGATTGGTAAATCGATTCTCAGATTTCCCCCTTCAACCACAATGAATTCGCGTAGAGAAATTTCAGGCTCTTCGTCATTATAAGGGTAGATATCCACTTTAAAGAGGATGTCCGGAGACTGATTTACACCATCAGAACAGTGGAAACCGAAAGAATCTTTTCTTGGTTCCACAGCTTTATGAACGCTTTGAACGTAGTTGATGTACTTGTTTCGAATGTCGTTGATGGTGAATGAAGATATTGGCATTCCGACTCGGGGTCTCTCTGAACCTGGTGCTGGAGAAATGTTCTCAAGGTAGCCATTCATCGGTTGAGAGATGATCAAACACATAATATCCCCGTCTTCGGTGTCAAGGTCAGTTGCGTTAAGATGCCGTGGGAGAATTACCGCTTTCTTACTTTCGATGACTTGAAATGGTGCGTCCACAATCACGACTGGTGGCTCGTTATTCTTTGGTAAAATCTCTACTTTTACTTGGATCTTTTCAATCCTGCTACCTTCAACCACGACTGCCATGTTGGGGTCAAATAAAGTTAGTTCAAAGTAATCTTCTAGTCCAGTCATACCGATTTCGCCTCCAGTGTGTTGATACATGACGATACCTGCCAAGATATCGCTTTGGGTGAATTCAATGGCAGGATCTCTCCCTTTACGGATAATACCTTCGAGAGGAGCTATTTCAACCATAAACTTCAGAAACATGTCATCAGAGTCAGGGTCAGTAGCTTTGATGTCTTTGGAAGAAAGAACTGCCACCCCATTTTCTTCGACCTGCAGGGAAATGCTTAGAATCTCCGACTCGACACCTATCAAAGATGGTTTCTCATCATCCACGCTATCGACTTCAACCTTGAATTTGATTGGGACGTGGTGTATACCGTCAGAAATATCAATTTTGAAATCATCGGACCCTACTTCTTCTCCGTTGCTTTCGTATGCAATATTTCCATCAAGGATATCCTGTCGGGTAAAGAAGTCTCCTGCGTTTAGCATTTCGTTTCCCATTTTGATACTACCGTGACTGGGGATTTCCATGACAACAAACATCAAACTGTCCTTGTCTGTATCTGGGTCATCGACGTCTAACATGTTGGTTGTGAGAACGGTGATACCTCCTTCTAGTACATTGCTTCCAGCGTTTGTGATCGTTGGTGGCTGGTTGTCCATTGGTTTCAAAAATATGGTGAATTTCTGATCTTTCAAAATATTACCGTTAGTGTCCTCAACGTTATAAACGAATTGGATAATTCTTGGAATAACCCCAAGCTCATCCGATGGCGGTCGGTAGCAGACTTTTCGATGATTGACCTGAGCTTGGGTGAAAATTGATAACGGCACCTTATTATCCTCACAAAAAGTGACGATCCCTGCATCTAGTGGGGTGTTGCCATCGGTGTCAAAGGGAGGGGAAGTAATGTGAAATCGTATTTTTCTGTCGTCAGTGTCATCATCCGAGTAACGCATGAAGCGACGTCTGAATTCCGTGATTTCAAATTCATTCACTTCCATTCTTAGGGTTGTGTTAGGGTAGAGATAAGGAAGTTGATCATCTACTGGCATTATTGTGATAACAAATGGTTTCAAATTGGATTGATTTATGGGATCACTGGAATCGGCGATGCGGAAATTAATTGTGTGTTGGTGAAAATCAGTCCTGTGCGGACCTAAGTGCTGGTAATAAATGTATCCATCTTCGATATCTTTTTGAGTAAATTCGTCTATAGCTTTTTCGTATACTCCTTCTAAAAGCTGCCAGTCATCTGGATTCTCAGGGACCTGAAGTTGTCTTCTCAAAATGACCCCTTCGTTGGAATAAGGAGGTTCGATGATGAACCGAATTAAGGCATCGTCGCTGTCACTATCCGTGGCGCTTAACACTTGCGAAGTGATCTCTACCAATTCGTTTTCATTTATTTCTAGACCGGTGTTGACACTGAGTATTGGAGGCTCGTCATCATGAGGGAAAATCCAAATGGGGAATAGAAATTCCACAATGTTTTCGCCGTCGTTCATACGAAAGATGATATTGTCAGAAAATGAATCGGAACCGTCGTGTTTGTAGAATATTTTGCCGCCAACTAAATCTTCCGCTGAAAAGTATCTGGACCCGCCCGGAATCAAAAGCTTACCATGACGGAGTCCTTCAGCTACATAAATCTGAACGTTCTCGAGATTATCTTCGTCCGATATTCTGAGATTTGTATCGGCTTTCAACGCCCTAGATTGTCCCTCAAACATTTGAAGTCCGCTGTTGAGTGTGACAATTGGAGCTAACGTATTCATTGGTTTTACAACGATCATCAAAACGAAAGGATCAGATTTATCGCCATCGGAATCAATAATTTCCATTTCTATAAAATAAACTCGTTTGGTATCAGCGTCATCTGATGGAGGTGTGTAAGCGATTTTCAGATCCCTAATGTCTCGTTGATAAAAAGATGTGATACGTTGGTTTCTGTCATCGGTGCTGACAAACACTCCTTCGTCAGGTCTGAGGGGTTTGGTGATGTTGAAAATGAGAAAATCTCGTGGCGTTTCCATATCTTCTGCCGCCAAGACATCGGGAGTAATGGCCGTCATGATGAATTGATTGACCTCCATGTTCAACTTTGCACTGAATTCCGGCATGGGCTTAGCGTTTTCCTTACCCTCCAGAATTCTGACCATGACTTGGAAATATTCTCTTTTAGACAGCTCGCCTTTAGTATCGATTATTTCTACGACCATTGGAATGTAATCTTTATCAGGGGAATTGGTATTGGCCGTATGTTTGTATCGTACTCCCATTTTGAGAAACTCGTCACAGTCAACCATGTTAAGGGTGCTAGTATCATTCGTAACTTCACCATATCTCGGAAGACCACTTGCTTGAGGGAGGACGGTCACTTTGCACTCTTCGACTCCTCTAACGTAATCAAACTCCAAATTACTTTTGTCAATCGGGGTACTGATTCCCAAAAGTCTCTCCACGCTGATGGGCATATTGGTGGTGATGACTTCTAATTGCATAAATGATACCTCCACGTGAATGGTCAGCGGGATGAGTATCATGTCGTTCGTAGAGTCGTATCGAATTTGTAAGCGAATCACGTCACGGGTTGGATTCCTCGCGCCGAAATGAGAGTACACGACATCTTCGGAGCCAAATGCACATGGGAAACTCTGAGGCATCAGGCGTCCAGGTCTTTCGGCCAGTGGGTCATTGTCCAAAACTGAAACAACGCACCTGTCTCCATCCTTGACCTGAATCCGTAAATCATCAGGAGTGACGTACACGGAACGACCAAGAGGTACCGTAATTCCACGATTCTCCACCAGTACACTATCTTCCGAGACAGGAACTTGGCCGGCGACTCCAGAAAAGCTAAACGAATTCAAACACATGCACGCAATGAAAACTACCAACAACCGACTCATTTTCTGAGGATCTAATCGGTATCCAAAATCAATAAGCACGTTCGATTCCAACTTGGAATCCATCAGTGTGAATGAAGAAGAAACATAAAACTAAAAGGAAAAAATATAAGCAAACGAAAACTGATAATGTGAAAATATTCCAACACAAAGGGATTATTTTCTTTCCCTTTTTATTTTTGGCTATAAAAATCACCGAAGAATTTGTCGCCGACCCGTCGTTCCTTATTCCTCACCTGTCTGATTCACTCCTCGCAGACAGTGTGATCACGAACGAGTCGCGCGACAAAGGGTCATTGTCAGATTTTCGCCTGAATGAACAGCTTACGGTTCACATGTCACAGACGTACATCCCATCTAGAAGAAATACACATAATAAGCAGTAGAGACGTACTCCCAGTTGTTCCACAGACGAATTATTTCCGGCACGACCCCCAGATTTGCATAGATTTGTACACAAACAGCGCGTGACTGGAAGCCGCCACATCTCGTTCCAGCCAATGACGGTGTGAGTGACGGCGGCAAATCCCGCCTGGTTTTCACCTGCGCCAACAAGCAAGCGGTCGTTAGCGACAAGGGGAGGAGCGTAGTGTTTGTTGCGCATGCGGGCTTCGACAGCACTTATTAGTGAGATCCACAACAGTAAACGCTGTAAGTGACAGTAAGATAGTTTGGGTTGTTGTTTTGTTTTGTTTTTTTGGCAAAGGGAAAAAAGTCACTGTCGATAGTAAGAAGTCTGTGGAAATATAATAAGAGCTAGAAATACATACGTCATGTAACTTTGGAAGATACAGTTGGACACGAGCATCATTTTATGCGAATATATGCATTGTATAATCAGAGTTAAAAGAAAACAAAGAAGAAAATAATATCAGTATATCATGACTTTATACTACCAATGAAATAATGTCCGTTAAACAAACAAAATAATAATACATTAGTAAATAATGTCATCGGCTTAATTGTATTTGCACGAAGTGATAACAACTCAATGTTACAGATGCGGCTATTTTCGCATTGAAAATGATACCTTTTCATAATAATATATTTCATATAAATATTATAATACAATGGTGTAGCTTACTAAATACGGTACGTCAAATTTCACGTGCTACTGATCCTGATACTATAGATTTCAATAATGATTAAGATTGATACAACCCAGAGAAAAAGTCAAAAATTGACAGGGGTGGCTTAATGTCATTGTGTTTTCGTAAAATGAGACCTATATCTTATTTTTCTTCGAAATCAAATTCATTCTGCTGTATCTGTAAGTATAATCAACAACACCTTTTTATGACAAGAACTGTAGAATGAAAGCATAGCGAAATTTTACTATAGAAAGTCAAGATTCCTCAACTAAAACGTAATACAACGAGGCAAAAAAGAGATAGCTGACGAAGACAGAGACAGCCGGGAAATACAGGCAGATATATAACTGAAAAAGACAGAGACAGATAGCAGAAGATGACAGTGTAGACTCTTACATGGACAAAACACAACGCTTGGTGTTGGTGAACATTATGCCAAATTTCTCAATCTGAATTTTAATTCACTTGTTTAAAAAAGTGTTCCTAGATCTATGTAGGGCATTCCCACTAAATGTTATGTTCAATGCAATTTACAGGGGTTCTCTGGTAGACGTTTATATTTCAATATCCATCTCAAAACCTAGGACTGGGCTTACAGGTCGTGTACCCCTTCCTCTTGCATTCTGGTAAAATTTGACGGGTGCACATCGAAACGACGAACCCATCAATACCAATATCAATATCAGCTACTGACGAGTACTACAGAATAATCTGTGTACTAAGGAGTTCAATACCATTTCATGATTTTGTATTAGGTAAACCGACACTCATTCATATAATCTAAGTATTATCGAAAGTTTTCATGTTAACTTTGAGTGTCGTGGAACAAGTTGACTAACACTTCAAGATCAGTACACTTCCAGGAGATGGAGAAGACTCTTCCAAAAAATAATCCCACCCATGACATTACAATGCTAGACTATCTAACAGAGATCGCAAAGACCGGTCAACCTCCCAAAATTATCCAAAGTTATCCCCACTATCCACTGTAAACGTTGCGACCATCTTTATTTTAAATCTCAAGCTTTTAATGTTGGATTAAAGCCTTCAACATTTTTAATTCAGATATATAACGCATAAAATAAAAGTGTTGATAGAAATAACATTCCAAAGCCCGCATGAGCGGATGGGATTTTGTTGGAAGTTCGAGAACTATCTAATGAGTATCGAAACCCGAAATCGAGTAAACGTTCGTCTTTCCGAGGACTCGAGATCAAAGGGTCCTAAACAAAAGTTTCGCCGTTCCGATGTGCGCCCAATTTGACTCCTCCACCTACTTGATCGAAAGCCAGGTTAATTCCTTTTACACTCGAGTGATGGTGGGGGAAATGCGTTTGAAGCGCTTTTCCCAAAATGATTCCTTAATAACATCCTATAGATCACCAGCCAAAATAATAATAATTCTACCTCCAGACCTCGATGACATGTGGATTTTTTTTCTCTCCTTTTAAAAAAATGGCAAGGGTATTCTTCCCTCTAGCAAAGTATAAATTATGGCATGTACCAAATTGCTAATAGAGTGAAAGATAACCTTGGTGTAATGAGTTTACAATGGAAAGAAATGCGAAATGTGTGCATCACACCATGCCCTTGCCTTTGAAACAATAAATTATATCAAATTCATGAAAACAATAAATGTCGGACTAAGAAGAAAAACGTTTAACACCCAATCGTCTTTAGATAAATGATTGCTTTTCATTTCAATAAGTCTGCAACACTATGTAAATCAATCTGCATTGCCGTCTTCATAAGTTAAAGAGAGCTGGAATAAAGAGAGTGTTTTAAGCCTACGGGTTTAGGAATTAGAAAGGAGATTCTGAGCCCGCGAAGCTCTTTTCCAATGATATATTACTGTTCAATTAATTATATTTTAAACAATAGAATGGTCACTAAGGCGAATAGTTACATAATTCGGAGGAAAAGAAAATATAAGATCCCTTTGTGAAAACAACTATTTTCGTCAAAGGGATTTCAAATCTTTTCATTCGTACTGATAGAATTGGGGCAGGCTTAGGGCATAAATTATATTATTATACATGTAGTAAGTGTGACAGAAAATGGAGCAAGAATGACGATAAACAACATGCTCTTTAAGAGGCCTATTAATTTCTTGTACTCAACATCCACTATCCCGTAATAATATCAACACAATCACTGTATGGAAAGACAGGTGAAAAACCTCTATCGTTGTATAATTTTGGAAAATCGGTGGCGACTGTTGGGGCATACATGACTTTTGTAATTGTTAAGAAGGCAATAATGATACTATCCCCGCCAACAAAGCAATGAGAGCTTATTTTGAACCAACTGGAAGAAAGTTTAAAGGAAGATCTTTGATAACACTGTTTGTAGCAATAAACAGAGACATCTCCCGCCTAAAACAGAGGATGAAATTTAATTAAAAACCCTACATAATATCTGAACCAGCTGATATCAATTGTCGGGGGCCGTAAACAATGGTGAATCATTTAAGCGAAAATCGCAGAGAAAGAGCTGAGGCTTTCATGTCCGTAGACACAACTTAAAGCAAAGTAAGTTAACAATTTCTTGTAGCTTGATCGTGAGTCAATTTACACCACGTGAATAATAATGTGAGAAAACTTCTGTCAAGGTCCATTCTCAATGACTTAACAATAATTGTCGCTGTGATTCGGCCAGACCGCAAGTATTTCCGATCCCCAAACATGACACGAAGCCATTCAGTACAGTAACGATTATTTTGGGCACTAAGGTAGAATTGAAGATTCTTTGCTTGACACCATACATTCAAATATTATGTAATAGGCGTCCCAAGGAAATCAAGTATAAAACAATTTTAAACAATCGCTAAAGGATAGAGGCGTAAGGTATGTGCGCCGTTTATAAAGGAAGACCTCCTAAAAACCAATAATGTAACGAAGCAGGAGCAGAATATACCCCCTTGATATTTTCAAGGGTACCATGTACTTATTTTTTGCCCCTAATGGGCCCCCCAAAGTCCAATGTTCATTCACCTCACTATAGATTCCAAAGCCCACGACTCGGTTCATTGGCTGGACCCCCCCCCCTACCTCCCCCTTTTTGTGAGGAAGGGGGGAGGTGGGTAAAAACATCAACCCCGCAAAGGACAGCTGATATAGCGCTGGAGTTCATTCATTAAATTACTGCTCCATCACCAATAGTTCAGACCCAGAGGATATAAATAGATATGAAATATAACAACAGATAAATGAATCCATAACAACAGATAATTGAAGAAAGCAAAATCGACAACAACAGAGAAATGAGTCTATAACAACAGATAACCGAAGAAAGCAAATCCATAACAACAGATAAATAAATCAATAACAACAGATAATTGATGAAAGCAAAATCCATAACACCAGAGAAATGAGTCTATAACAACAGATAACCGAAGAAAGCAAAATCCATAACAACAGAGAAATGAGTCTATAACA
Organism: Aegires albopunctatus; assembly: GCA_032466395.1. Classification (NCBI taxonomy): domain Eukaryota; kingdom Metazoa; phylum Mollusca; class Gastropoda; order Nudibranchia; family Aegiretidae; genus Aegires; species Aegires albopunctatus. The sequence continues at coordinate 3,173 of JASKDV010173577.1, read as the reverse complement.
AGAGATAACCGAAGAAAACAAATTCCATAACAACTGAGAAATGAGTCTATAACAACAGATAACCGAAGAAAGCAAAATCCATAACAACAGAGAAATTAGTCCATAACAACAGATAACCGAAGTAAACAAATTCCATAACAACAGATAAATTAATGCATAACAACAGATAATTGAAGAAAATGGGCAGCATTACAACAGATAAATGAATCCATAACAACAGATACATGTATCCAAAACAACAACAGATAAGTGAATCCATAACAACAGATAACTGCCGAAAGAAAATCAAAATAGCCCCCAACGCCGGAACCCTATGCCATTGACCAACGTAGAAGCAACTTGCTGCGAACCCGGTGGTAAACTCATATGGAGCGTGCCACCGGGGAGCCTCGAGATTAGCTAAACGACCGGTTTTCGGTCGGCTCGGAGAGGCGAGACGTACCCTGTTCAGCTCTAAAAAAGTAGGGACGTCAAAATACAAAACAAACCCAAAACAATCAATGAATTGATTGTTGTCGGGCCCTTCCATTGCACTCTGGTTGGGCATGGTAACTAGGCCTGATATTATTATTAGACCTAGTCGCTGTGAACCTGATAAATCACTCACATGGAGCGTGTCATCGGGGAGTCTCCAAATTAGCAAACGGTCGGTTCTCGGTCAGCTAGGAGAGGCTCGGCGTACCCTGATCTACCAAAGGGACGTCAAACGACCCCCAAAATCTCAAATCTCAAGGAGGAGTGGTATCTTAGCAGTCGACTGAACCAAGAGGGATCTCCAGTTGGGAACAATAATTAGTCTTGGATCAAGCCGATTCAAAAACATCCATGAAATTAATAAGTTCAAAATTATAAACAAGATACGAAAAATATGACGTAAGTTTATGATTTTTGAGAAAAGAAATCGTATAACTATTTACATGGCTAATTGTAGCAGAACGAACATCTTTAGATTATTATGACATTGCAATAATGAAAGAAATAAAGAATTGTAAGACTGATCGACTCACAGATTAAAATGTTTGCTCACACACAATATTATTCTACCCTATCAGTAGGATCCTCTTGTCGTCATAAAAACAACCCCTTCCCTCTCCGAGCCTGTCTCTTATATGACTATCAGGCTATATGAAATCAATTCTGTCAAAGTGTCCTTATGAGGACAATCCTCCGACTCAACACAATCCTACCAACTGCCCTTATCAGGACAAACCACTTCAGGAAATCGCCACTGTCTATCATTGTCCCTATTAGGACATCACTGCATGAAATCAACTCTGTCATACTTACCTACGTAAGCCCTTCGCTCGCACAGGAACATAGGCCATCAACAACACTTCTGCATCTTGTTATACATTGGGCTGCTTTCTCTGCCATTCCCCGGCTCATTCAAAATCTCTTCAGTTGGTCGTTGGTGTCTCTTCTTCAACTATGCCTAGGCCAGCCTCTCCTTCTATTCCTCTGTGGTTTCCAAGTAAGAGCTTGTCAATCAGGTAATGCTGGTTGCTGGTTTCTTCAAAGTATGGTCAATCCAGCCCCACTTTCTCTGTAGGATCCTGATTTGCTCTACTCCAGAGATCTTCATTACTGGTTTGATCAAGCCTTATGAGGTTGAAGATTCGTCTAAGACATGCCTTTGTGTTGATAAAGACATTTCAAATAGAGACTACAGACCTTTATCAACACATATCTGTCATAACTGTCCTTATTAGGATTACACAACCTTACCTAAGCGCACTGAGCACATGTAGTGGAAATGCGCTATATAAGAACGCTCTTTACTCTTTACTTTTACTAGAATGGCAAGCAACAAAACTGTCCTTATTAAGTCAACGAAAACGTAGACAAACATTGAAAACAGAAACCTCCTGAGACCATCCCTTAGAACACTCGGACTCAACCAACACAGCAATTGAAACCTCTTTATATTAAACTAAGATTAAGACATCTATAAAAGGATCTATCTAAAACACCATGATGATAAAAAGAAACACACAAACACCAACTATGGGAGAGGGTCCCCTAACAGTGGAACAATGGCTATATTGGCTAGAACCCAGTTCTAACTACCAAGGCTGCTGTCCCTTGGCGACACGCGGGAAGCAAATGGGCAGCTATAAACCCATAATGAACCAACAATCCAACCAACATTATTATTGGGTTTTTGTAATTGAATTTACCGCTTTCCAATACGTTACTCTAGTGATATCATGATTTTCTTTACGTGTATATGTTACAATAGATGACACATGGGATCTCCTAGATTATAATCCGTCTACGATAGGATTTGGCACTCATTAGAATTTAAAATTTATCCTAGCAACTTAAGGACAAGGAGAAGAAGGAAACCGCACCCCACACTCATAAATAACCCAACGGATTTATAGTTCAAGCTAGTTCTGTCGGGCTTTCACGTCGGGCCTTTGGTTTGTCAGGCGAGTGCTTACCAACTGAGCTCCCCCATTTCTACTGAGATCCTAAAGGCAAAAATGTAGACTACATTATGTGTTGAATTTAGGGAGAGTTATAGAAAGGGGTGAGGATAGTGTTATGAATTATTCACAATTTGTGAACATCTTTCAGGTCTAGTTAAAGTCCAAGTGTAGCCTAAACAATGCCACGTGAAAATGGTCACGCAAAGATTATAAAAAGCATGACGAGTCACGAGACAAATAAATAGGATGGTAATCATATATCAATATTACTTAGTTGACATGACTTTCGCCTTGCAATGTCGAGATAGGTAAAGTAGGGAGAGGTGGGTGGAAGGGGAAGTTATCTATATACTAGATCAGATCCCATTCGGACTAGGATTAAGGACAGATTTATATTTTGAAGAAAGATTCAATTTTAAGAATGAATTCCATTGCACTAGATCTAGATCCAGTAAAGTTCACGAAATGGAAATGCATGTAGATCTAATCAAAACAAGTCATAATTGTTTTGAGATCAAGAAACCATTATCAGTATGTATTAGCACTGAGCGATGTTGGATCGTTGGCATCGCATTAATACTGATGGAAATGAATATGAAACCTACCTTTATCAAAATTACATAAAAATGAGTCCCATTTGAATCACACAATATATAACACACTTATAATAATAATAATAATAATAATAATAATAATAATAATAATAATAATAATAATAATAATAATGATAGTAATAATAAT
>JASKDV010173566.1:0-13390 GCA_032466395.1 Aegires albopunctatus | reverse complement strand
ACAGTCCTTATTAGGACTACTATCTTTGAAGAGTACAAACAGTCCTTATTAGGACTACTATCTTTGAAGAGTACAAACAGTCCTTATTAGGACTACTATCTTTGAAGAGTACAAACAGTCCTTATTAGGACTACTATCTTTGAAGAGTACAAACAGTCCTTATTAGGACTACTATCTTTGAAGAGTACAAACAGTCCTTATTAGGACTACTATCTTTGAAGAGTACAAATAGTCCTTATTAGGACTACTATCTTTAAATTTGAATAGTTCTAAACAGGAATATCATCATTGAAGAGTACAAAACAGTCCTTAATTAGGACTAACTACAGAGTCCTTATTAGGACTAACTACAGGGACCCGACTGGATTTTTCCCCCTCTAATCACCCTATGGAGAGGGAGAGTGTTTTTGTTTCATCTACTAGACCCTGGAATCCTGTTGTACACCAACCATGGGAGAGTCATTCCTACCCAGAGACATGTTACATATATGCCTCCTATGTCTTTGTTCCTACCACAGATTAGAGAGTTAGTTAATCTGTGTGACTGGTAACAGATGGACTCAAGACCTAGGCTACGTGGGAGATAGAGTAGTGTTGTGGCATACTGTCAACTGTCTACATTCCAAATGATCTCTACTACATGTATAACATCACCATCAGAGAAGAAGACAACTAGGGGATCATTTGGAAGTGTCAGTCGATTCGGTTGGCTATTTAAAAAGCATGAGCTTAACCAATAACCGTACGGATGCGCTGGGCGTTCGGGTTCCGCATAGACCACATAGTCCGATATCTTTGCAATTTTGCATGCCCTGGAAAACCACAGTGAAAAAAGAACAACAACTCATTGCTCTTAGGAGTTTTGTCCAGTTCTTTTCTTATTTCACTTTTGGAGATGGAAACTTCTTATTTTTGATAATATTTCCTCTTTAGGACAACCATTTTTCTTCAATCCATTCATGTAGGATGATTTTCGGATTGGATTTTTACTTCGTGTTTGGAACCCCTTTGCGTCTCTTCATTGAGTTGAATTGGTTTCCACATAGGATTGAACTGAAGATGAAGATTAATTCTTTCATAGATTTCTAATTTTAAGGGAAATTTCTACTTTTCAACTTATGTCTTCTTTATGGAAGTCATTCGACTAATCTTTCCTTTCCCTCGCTGTTTTGATATTGAGCGTTGGGATAGTCGATAATCCTCTACTTCTTCTTGGAGGATCGGCAAATTCTAGAGTTCTCCTTCATTCATTGGAAGGACTCGGTATTGAAACAGTTATAATAGGTCTAACTCCTTCCACTCTCCTACTAAAATAGTTCTACATCGCCTTATACTTGGTTCCACATCATCAAGACCTTGAGCTCGGTGCCAACATAGAAAAGACCATAAAACTCCTTCCCCTGAATTCACCAGGGGGCTACTTCACGTCCAAGACAGGTTAGACAGGAGTGACTGATGCCTCCTCCTTGTCCGATTAATCTGTTCACTTCTTCTATCCAATCCAACTCGCTTATGAGAAGGAATTGCTATTGTCATATTTCTTCTTTCAGACATCTCCTGCCTTCTTTTCTGAACAGAGCACATTGGCAGCAAGTGTTGACCGTAACACGACCTTCGCATTGGCCGAGCCTCGCAGTCACCTAACTGGCCTCCAAAGTGATGTGGGCTGTAAGTCAGGCCCCTATATTGGTTGAAAGCCGGTTCTCGGAGACGATCAGACGGGGGCTGATGTACCTGTGTGACTCGTGGGAGGCGTTAGGGCAGCTAACCTAACAACCCCTGAAAAATTCATCCATCCATCCTAAGTTTATTTGTGATGATTGTTTAAACAGATCTAGATTCTAGATCTACACCTATTACTGTTCATTAATTAAAATATTTTGATTTGTTGATTTAATTTGTAATTTAATATTTTAGATCAATTTTTTCCTCTCACAAAAAAATCATAACCTTATTTAACAATAACTTTTCTGTGTGTATTTCAACATCTTTCTTGTTTAAAATACTTTTCAAACAATAAACGTTTTTTTTTTAAAAATTAATGAACATCATTGGTCTTCTACACTTTTTGATTTTTCATTTTTCATAAAAATGTGAATTTTGCCTTCATCTCTACTGAACTACTGTATCCCGACATCTGCTTTGATGGGCTGTTATTTTAAGCCATTTGCAGGTTAACCATCAAGATCAAGATCAAGATCATATTCTGAGGGAAGCGTTGCTGTAAATAACGCGTCTAAAGTATAAAGGTTGGTTTTGTTTGAATGGGCCGAATGTGGGCGGGGTTTCATACGGCGTGACATCGGCTTAGAGGCTGGTCGTTAGAATCTAAAAATAGAATACATTCTACTACTATTGTTGATAGATCTAGATCGAGGCGGTCGGGTGTGACCTACTTTCCTTGTAGGCTGAAATTTCGGCCAGGCGAAGCATACGAAATACGGTAACGACGTGTACAGCTGATGATTTCAGTTACAACACAGAGGGGACTAATTACAAATCCTGTATTAATTCCCCGTTCACGCATTCTCTCACTTCACATCACTATGTTATCCTATTGTTGAGTTGTTTGTTTTTTATTAGTATGTTATTGAGAATATTCAAAAGGATAAAAATGAACATTATCAATATCATATAAATCATGTTGTATAGAAAGATGTAGATCTGGCTGTAGCCTCACGCCATCTCTCAATCCACAAAGTACACAACAATAACAATAATAATAATAATAATAAGGGCTGCCACTCACTTTTCACAAAATCCACTGATTTTTTTTGTCGATACGAACCAGATGCTAACAAACGTACATAGATCTACTGCCAGAACAGTCAACCGATAATTAAAAATCTGTTTGTATTGTATGGTTAGTAAATATTTATCTTAAAAAAAATTGAACTCACTTAAAAGTGCCTCATTCGTGTGATAAATTCCCAAAAGAAGCTTTAGAAGTGTCATTTAAAACATCTGACCATTACTTAAATATGTCCCACAACATTGGTTTTAAAAAAAGTCACAAAAAATGCAATACTAATTTACAAAAGACACATTGAGCAATCAATATCTCCTGATTAGATGTGAAGGAACAGATATATCAGGACTTTTCATTTGAAAATATAAGATTTAAATAAACTACATTCCCTACAGATTTGCCAACCTATCTAAGACAAAACAAAAAACATATTTTCATAGAAAAAATAAGGTGAAAAGTAGAATAATGAAGAAAAGGCAGTGCATGTCAAGTGGGAAATGAAGATGTCCAAAATAAAGTTAAATATTTAGTAGATGATTACTGAGTGTTTTAAATAAAGTTTAACAGTCTTGTATGAAGCCTTTTTGTACTACATGTACTAAGAGATGCCTACCTAACTTTAAAACGATCAATACTCCAAGAAATCATCATCAGTATTTTTTGATGACCCGTCAGTATTTTAAAAAAAAAATTCATTCATGAAGCAAGTGGTGGTAGCAGTAGCATGGCATCAGAAGCAGCACTAGGTTCTAGTAGTAGTAGTAGTAGTAGTAGTAGTAGTAGTAGTAGTAGTAATCTGAAATTTATACATGTATTTGATGTCCAAACTAAGCTCACAGAGTCAAAAATGGGGGGAAGTTATTTCTTTTGTAAACGCTTCAAAAAACTCGAGCTCGGGCAAAAAGATCGATATTACGCTAGCTGCTGCGGACATTGATAAGCTAGGTAGGCTAGTAGGCTGGACCAGCCTTTTCAAATTTTCAGCCTACAAGGAAATCTGATTTTACGCGGCTAATTTGCCGGTTACTATTGATAGCCTCAATCTAGATCTAATAATTTAATATCTGCTAGCTAAGTTAGATCTGTAACTAGAACAGAAACCCCATAATTTAAATTAATATGAAATTCAGCAAGAAAGAAGCTAAACATAAATAAAGAGTCGTAACTGATGCCTAATATTAAGCTATATTCAAGATTTATGAATTATGACAAGGATGTCCCAATGATAAATAAATGCACAGAGAAGGCTGGATGACTGGATAGCAGTTAAAATTAGAAACTTGGCCTCGTTTACATTCTAAACAAATAAACATATATTCATTGGTCGTCTCCGTCTGAATTGAATAAGGTAGAGATGTGGACCGGAAACAGGCCCACTACCTGCTTTAGACCTTAGAACGTGCAAGCGACAAGAATAACATAGGACTTACTTATTGGTGGAAATAGCTGTCCTCAACAGTAAAGCCTTGACTTGAACAACAGATATATTATTTTTTAACAAAAGGGACGGTTAAACAAAACCGATCATGTAAGTGCGAAAGTTTGATGCCATCGATGACGTCTGCGTTATATGTTGATTATTTTTGAATGACGAGTACCAAATCGTACCTAAATCCATTGCTTGCTAATTCTAGATATCTAGAATCTAGATCTAGAATCTAGATCTAGATCTATAGCCGTTTCGTTTGGACGTTTTCACATAAGTTGGGCAGCTGAGGACTTCTACTTTAACGGATGATTGGCTATGCCCTATCCTACTGTTTTTGTGTCAGAAAATATGGCTGACCTTTGCTGACACGGAGAGTTTGAGTAGGCATAATAATCGAAACTAGATCTCTAGATCTAGATTGATGACACCCATGGCGAGTAATCATAATCCATATTATGACCATATTCTTGAGTTGGGGATTAGGGGAAAGGTTTGGGGAAGAAAAAAAAAACAGTCTCTGTGTACATAGTGTGTGTTGGCCATAATATGTATAAGACCATATTGAAGCAAAGTATGTAGAATCTAAACACAATGTAGGAAGCATTCGCATATAAACCAAATTAAAAATCGTTTTAGTTCAGGAAAAATGTAGATTGGCTTGCCGGGTGCAATAAATCAACAATAATAATACATTTAATTAATGTAGCAACATTCTTTCCCGCGATGACGCGGGCAATCGACTAGTCACTTGAAATGATAATACAGAGGTTTCAATTTCAGTGGAGAGTTTGAATGAGAACGTTGATTTAAATTGGACGGAAGTAGCCTCGGCTAAAAAGCATTTAGCAGTCAGAAGTAGGTTAAGACCCAGACGTACTTTTAATTATCGTATTATGAAAATAGGACTGTTGTTTTCAAATGTTCCATAATAAAAGAAAACACTAATCAAATTGATTATATGCCATATGCCTATAACACAATCTGATATTCGTCAAAAGTACCTGTAAAGTTTCAGAGTTTTCTTGTGTACTTTGGGAGACTATCCTGACAATGTGAAATGCTATGTCGTAACGTTCTGAATTATATATAGATATATAATTAATTGTGATGGTAACATTTATAATTGGGTTGTGTTCCAGATCATTGATGTTGAATTTGAATTTGAATATTTTTTTTTAATGCAATTTTACAATTTCCACCTTTCAGACAAAAATGGAGTATTACATCTTCAGAATGAATCATGATAAAACTACAATGTACTTAATTGTGTAATCCAAGGGACAAGAGTAAAATTCATCTCAAATTATGAGTGAGCAGTTGACAGAAGAACAAAGACGGAAAATTGTTGAGAACAGACAGAGAGCACTTGAACGAAGAACAGGAAAGGCATCTTCTTCTTTGTTTGAGAAGAAAACTGTTAAGCAATGGTCTTCAGTGGGACACACTGACAGTTCTTTGTTAGAAAAATCTTCAAATTTCTCTAAATGCTCATATCCACAACTGTCAAAAGAGACTCTGAAAAAACCTGAGCAACAGTCTATTAGCCAAACAAGCTCAGGTCATCAAACCTCAGGTGCTTCACCATGGATACCAAAAGTTGGCTCTCAAGAAAGAGCTTTCATTAAAAAGGAACAGTTTTATAGCTCTCAAGAAAATGTACTTAAGGGAAAATGTGTACTTATCAGTGCAGATCGTTTTGCTGTTGACATAGGATTTCACAGCTCCCTTGTTGAGTTTTTTAAACAATTGGAAACCAGAAGATATGGTAAAGAAATAAGCTTTTAAAGGAAATACAAATTTATACATAAAGCAATGTCACAAAATATTTCATAGATGTATAGTGAGAAGAGTTAAATTGAATGCATATAACAATAATAATATTTTGTTGTCTGATGTAAAATAGTTGTAATTACCAAATTACCATTATGCTTTGCCTTTGAAAATATAATATCAAATCTGTTATATTATATTTCTTTGATTGTTTGATGTTTGATCGCTTATAAAAAACCCAACCCAGTTGTGCTTTGTTTTAAAGAATATGATTCAACAAGGGATTTATTAATTTGTTGATGTACACTTCGAAGTTGTGGCTTAAACTATATTGATCTATGTATCTTTTTATATTATATATATATATAAAGTAAAGTAAAAGTCGTTCTTATATAATGCACATATCCACAGCATAGCCGTGCTCAAGGCGCTTTACAATAACTATATAAATACTCCCCTGACCGACAGCAACACAGAACACACGAGACAAGACTGGCAGCCTATTAGGTGCGATTACAATTATCGGACATGGACAACACTGTCTTAATGGCCAGGTACTCATTCACACCTGAGTCGAGTGAGGTAGATGGGACAAAGTGTCTTACCTAAGGATACACCGCCAATTTTTTGGGGGGCCTGTGGAGAGCAAAAATTCAGACAAGTTTTAAAAAATCCAGTCAAAAATCAAATAAAAACTTCATGATTGATTCATACAAAAGACAAATGTTAAATGCAATTAAGATAGATTGCAGCACAAATCATCACAACATTAGACGTAACACCTCTTCACAAACTGTCGGCTGTTGGCATAAGTTTTGCATGCCACTTATTATGATGCAAGTTGTGTTGTAAACTCACTTAACGATCTATAGATGAGTCGGCGTTGCGATTGCTTTTGATGTGGATGGACGAATGGTTGACGAACATCATAGTGTTTTGTGTTTCCCAATTAAATTGTTGATCTCTTTGATTTCTAAAATTGTTTTTAGCATTATAACTGGTTTAGAAGCTATTCCGAATCTTTGTGGATGATGATGGCCATGCTTGAAATTGTGTGCATCACATAAAGATTAAAGGCCGATACACAAACATATGCCAATTGATTGGGGGAGGGGAGGGGAGAAATTAAACATGTCCTGCCCCTACTCTTATTGACCTCACTATTTTTGAAATCCCTTTAATTCTAATATTTCCAAGGCATGCATGCAGCCTTTATTAAAAAATCAAAAGCCCAATGGTCTTCTGCTAGACAGAGATCCAGGCAAGATTGCCCAATGTACATTGCTAGACTAGGCCGTGCTTGTCTTTTGAACCGGGTTGTGTCATTGAAATATGTCTGCTGAAGTCCAAATCGTTGCCCCGTCTCCTTAGCTGTTTTGGAACATTTGATTGACTGAATGTTCCAGCTACATTTCAGAGCCAACCTGGCATCAGTGTGTGGGCACATGGTAATTTCTCACTTTGCCATTGTAACAAAGGGTGAGATATACAATTAAGTGATGATGCACGTTTGCTATGAGTAGCTCAGAAAGTAATTTTTTAATTTGATGGAAAATGTTCTATATTGGTGGAAAAGTGGGCATTTAGGCGAAACGGGCATTCAGACGGAGGACACTTTCGCGAAAACTGCTGTTAACAAAAAGAAGCTAAATTATTGAATATAGGGCGCATTCAAAAAGAATAGAAATGTTTGTATACTTAAACAGACTGTATTGTTTAAAGGTCAAAGCCTATACATGTCTAAACTGCAAACATTTCAGTTCACATTCTGTTTTCATGTGGTTCCAAAATTATGGAAAGTTCTCCACACTGAAATAAGAGAATCACTATAGATTGAATATTTCAATTCTTGACTTACATTACATTTTTTCAAATATTTAGCATTCCTGCTGCATCTCCATAATTTATGTTACTGACAGTGTAAGGTAATGACTTTAATTCATACACACACTATGCCATTTATGCACATTATTTACCTTAACCCGTTGGTAATTTGTGTAAAAAATGAAAATTTCATACCTTGTAACTTTTTGTGCGAAAATGAGATTGTTGCTGTTTAGCGCATTGAGCTGATTGTTGTAAGTAAAATGTGCTATAGAAATGGTGTTACATGTATTATTATTATTGACAATTTGTATAATTTGTTACTGTAGTATGGAAATTCCTTCCCAATTCAGATGCATCAACAAGAACCTGGACATTCAATCTTGGAGAGTATAAAACATTGAGTGAGTAAATTTACATATTTTTATCAAGTGTACTGAATGGAATAACATTCTCTTACCATAAGCCATGTTTATTTCTAACTTATTATTATCATTCTTTCTTTTGTTGGCAACACAGCAAATTAGAAAGATATCTATTCAATTTCGTTAGAGAGGATAGTTTAACTTAGCTAGCATAGAAGGCAAAAAACAGAACAAAACCAAAAAATAACCCCTCCCCCCAAAAAAAAAAACAAAAAAAACAAAAAACAAAACAAAACAAAACAAAACACCCAAACAAAATCCAATTTACCAATTTTCCCATGCTGTGCAATTATTATTATGTATGTACTCTACCTTTCTTACTTATTGATTAAAAAACTTGATTCCTGTCCCAGTTTGTTGTTTCTTTGAAGAAAAAAACCCCAACAACTTTAATGTCTATAAATATCACTGTTTAATTATTTTCAGTGAAAGGAGTTCTTGTCTTTCAGCCATCAGTTCTTATAGAGGGGCTTCCACAAATCATCCTCCAAACATTTGATGGTAGCCAAAAAGATGATGGAATACCAGAAGCAGACCTGTCGAAGATTGACAGAGATCTAGTTGATACATTATTGCCCTTTCAGAGAGAGGGGGTGTGGTGAGTCAAAAATCTTTTCTATTTTTAATAGATATAACTCTAATGGTGATGATGATCATTATGTTTATTCTGAGTGGCAACCATTTAATGGGATGATTATGAATCAATGAATATTGGCTTGTTTTAATATCTTTTAAATGTATGCTTGTTTTTAATATGCATTAAGGAATAAAATAGATGATGTCATGCTGATTTTCTCTATTATTAATAGGATAAAGAGGTAACTTAACTAAGTTTTATTTCCAATTATTTTTTTCAGCTTTGGTATCCACCATGAAGGAAGGCTTTTGCTAGCTGATGATATGGGATTAGGCAAAACATTACAAGCTCTGTGTATAGCATCTTATTATCGTAATGAATGGCCACTCCTTATTATATCACCCTCATCTGTCCGTCATGATTGGGCAAGGGTATGTGCATAATACAAAATTTCAGGTCACTGTGATTTGTCAGTTTTGTCGATGGAAACACATTTGCATCAAAATATCATGTTTATTTTAGACATTGAAGAATATATATATATTTTGTCAGAGTGTTTTTCTCCCTGATGTATTATTTAGATAAGAAATTATTTTTCAAATACTTACTCAGATTTAGACTTAGATCCTCCCATGGGGCTTGGATCATTTGGCAGCAAGTTTCCTCCATCTCAGTCTGTTGCAAATTCCTCAGCTGAGTACCAGCTGCATCCTTTCTAAATCTTCTGTGAAGGTCCTCCTCCAAGTTTTTCTTGGTCTTCCTCTCTTTCTTTTTCCGCTTGCTGGTGACCATCTAAGAGCTGTATTGGGGTGTCGATGTTTTGGCATTCTGAGCTTATGCCGAGCAAAATGTATTCTGTATTCTGCATCAACTTCCTCCAAAGAAAGTTGTTGAGCTGACGCAATGCCTCCTTATTGGTAATATGGTCCCAATAATTGATGTGAAGAATTTTTCTCAATCATCGTTTTTTGAAAGACTTTTAGCTTTCTTTTTATCTTCTCTCTACTTTTCCATGTCTCACTGGCATAACTTGTGATAAGGATCACTATGAGTTAGAGCTGCATCTCCATTTGGGTGGTGGAAGAATTTGATTGCCTTATAGTATTCATTTAATTGAACACTGAAGCTGCTTTGCCTATCCTGGTGTTTACATCTTGCTCTACACTACTATCATCTTATGTAATGCTCCCTAAACATGTAAAGGCTTTCACATCTTTTACAAACTGTTCTTTGACCATTATAGCACCCTGATCTGTTTCCCTGATTTGCATCACCTTCGTCTTTTCCTTGCTTGTCCTTAAACTCACTTTCTCGGCTGTTTCCTTCAGGTTGGTTGTAAGTCTTTTGTAGCCCATTGCTATCCTCATTAATCATTGGCAGATCATTAATAAAATCTAGGTCAGTCTGGCAATCTCAGAGTCAGGTCACTAATGGTCATCTGCATCACAAACTCTATGGCCTGAAGAAACAAAACGGGACAATAAACATCCCTGAAGCACTCCTTTGACAACATCAAAATCTCTGTGTTTCTCCCACCAGTTCTGTGCAGCATTTTGAACTTTGGTAAATCTTTTTGAAGATGTTGATTAATCGCTGAGGGATGCCATACATTTCCTCAATCTTCCAAAGGCACCATCATCCAAAAGCACCCTCAGTTTATGTTATCAACTGCCTTTTTAAAATTGGCTAAGATTAAACTGAGAGGTTTTTGAAACTCAGGGTATTACTCTATAATATTTCTCAACATAAAGATTTGCTCATTGCAAGATCGTCCATTTTAGAAGCCAGCTTGCTCCTCGCTCAAAGTAGTAATCAATTTCCTCCCTTAGTCTGGTCAGGAGCACAATGCTAAATACTTTCCCTGGTACTGATAGCAAGGTAATGCCCCTCCAGTTACCACAGTCTGACAATTTCCCCTTCTTGGGTAGCTTCACAATGAGGCTATTTCTTTAATCCTCAGGAACAATTTCATTTAACAAACATCAGTTTAGAAACTGTGTTAGTGTTGAAACGAGGCTGTTTCCACCATGTTGCAAATTTGGCTGGTATTTCATCCATTCCAGCAGCTTTGTTGTTCTTGGGTCTTTTTATTGCTTTTATCACTTTTTCCGTTATGACTTTTAAAATGATGTTCAGATTAGTGTGGTTGATCTCTTTGGTGAAGTTAAAGATCTGATCAGGGATTGGTTGGTTCAGAACCTCCTTAAAGTGCTCCTCCCATCTTGCATCTTGTTCTTCTTTAGAAAGCAGAAGCTTGCGTTTTTGTCTTTGAATGGGATGTAACCAGAATTTCTCTTGTCTCCATTTAATTCTTTAAATAAGGTTTTTAAGTCTTTCTAATAATGTTTACTTAATCACTAGCTGGGTTTGATGTTTGATACTTTCTTTTGGATTTATGACCAATCTCCTTCTACTTTATTCTTCTTTTAAGATTGTGTTTTTTTCCCTACTGCTTCTTATTGATTTATCATAGTATGACATATGTTTATCCAGTTATATATATCTCTTTTTTTGTGTGTAGCAAACATGTCAGTGGCTACCAAGTGTGGGACGTGAAGAGGTGAATGTGATTGATTCTGGCAAAACGAATATTTCTAGGTGCTTGGTTACCATCATCAGTTATGACCTATTGTCTAAAAAAATAGAATGCTTAAAAGAGCATCGTTTTAAAGTGATTATCATGGTAAGATGTTTCTTACATTTTGTCTTTACATTTCCCCCCCAGAGGACATGACTATAGATAGTGACAGAATGAATAAAACTATTTCGGGATCAGAATGGTTACAAAACTGTCTATCATGTTATGCATGAATGACCCTTACAATAGCTAGTGTTATTTTTTGTTTGAAAACAGTAAATGTGGGTGAGCAAAGTTGAGGCATAACTGACTGAGTATGTACTTATTAGCTAGCTATTCTTTTCCTGTGAAAGTTGGGATCAATCTGCCACTTTTTAAATTCTTTATTCACACATATTTGACATGGCTTATTATATTTCTTATGTACTAGTGGCTTCTTTGATGGACAGATTTCTTGGTTATTATGTATGATTTTGACATGATTATTAGATATAATATGATAAAAAATCCTATCTGATAAAATTGAATTCAATAATTTTTAGCTATTACCATAACTATCAATATATTTCATGATGAAGGTTATTTCGCTATATCAAATTGAACACAATTAGGAACTTATTTGATCATCAGCAATTCCTTATAAAAAAAATTGAGGACAAAACTCTTTTAATTCTAAATTTTGTTCGCTTAAACTTCATATTTTTGTATTATTCTGATATTTTCATTTTATTCATACATTTTCCCTAAAGGATGAATCTCATTTTCTGAAAAACTATAAAGCAGTAAGGACTAAAGTAGCGTTGAATATCATAAAGGTAAGCAACATTCAAAACCTAGCAATTAATGTCAATGAATATCATAAAGGTAAGTGACATTCAAAACCTAGCAATTGATGTCAATCACAATTCATTAAGCCTTAATCTTGGTTGGCTCTTATCTAAAAAAAGCCATTGAAAGCAAATAACTAAGCCAAGTTCAGTTACTGCATCATGTTATAGGAAAGCATTGTAATAAGATTATTAAGTTCCATTGCTAGAGATGACCGCTTTCCTCCACATTCTCTTCATTTTTTTTTTACACCATACCATCTGGCTAGGCAAAAGAATTAAAATTAATTTGTAAAAAAGTCATAAAAAAAAAAGAAAACACACAAGAGTCTCAAAAAGGGGTAATTGTTTCTTTGTGCGATGAAATTTGGTCAATGTTAGTAATAGGTCATTCAGATACATTTTATATGACAAAAATGTCATGGAACTGACTGCAATATTGAGCTCGCGCTACTATCAATTTTGAGAATATTGGTGTTTTTCGTCAAAACATTTTTATGTGAAGGAATTGAAACCAAATTAATGAAAGGTTTAGTTTGGGATATTCTTTACATCAAACCAGCTCTCAATAAAGAAACCAAGAGAAATGATCAAAACCAAAGTAACAATAAAAGTTATCAGAAGAAAACCCAAAATAAATATTTCTACAAGATATCTTTTTTTATTATACTCGTAGTAGGATTAGTCTAGGAATCTTATTATAATATTACAAATCATAATTTTAACGAATGCATGTTTTATTTTATTATTAAAGAATATGTAATTTTGTTATTTTTTGATAATCAGTTTGCAAAGAGGGTCATTCTTTTATCTGGCACACCCGCCCTATCACGTCCAAGTGAATTGTATTCTCAAATTTCCTGTGTGTGTCCATCAAAGTTCAAATTCCATGACTTTGGTTTACGCTACTGCAATGCCAAACAGGTAAATATATAGAAAATATCAGTGTGTAAGTGAAAAACTGTAAAAGCCCTTAGAGGCTAAGGTCCCTTGGCGATAAGCGCTTTATAAATTAGCAATTTTAACTTTTAACTCTTAAGTCTTTTGTATTTTAGACTAAAAGTCTAATCAGTAAGATGAAATGCGATTCATTTCTTTGGATTTCTAGATTCTTCTTAGAGGGTAGGGAGCTGTAAGGAGAAAAGTATTTGTCTGGATTGACAGTAAATGAAGTGGAAGAGAGTTTGGGGGAGGGGGGGGGGGGGGGGTTG
>JASKDV010173555.1:0-13390 GCA_032466395.1 Aegires albopunctatus | reverse complement strand
AGCTTTCACTGCCATCTACCTAAGCTTTCACTGCCATCTACCTAAGCTTTCACTGCCATCTACCTAAGCTTTCACTGTCATCTACCTAAGCTTTCATTGCCATCTACCTAAGCTTTCACTGCCATCTACCTAAGCTTTCACTGCCATCTACCTAAGCTTTCACAGCCATACAAGTTGCCATAGATCTATTTTGGAACTCTCATGACAGTATCACGAAACATTGAATTTTGTTTCAAATTGTCTTTTTCAATGGCCTTGCGCCTTTTTCCTTCTGCCGAACAAAAAATAGAAGACTTATGAACAGTATATGCTCCATCTCTTTTCACACACACAAACACAAAAGCAAAATAAAACAAACAAGGAAAAAAAAATCCCGACTAATCAAATCACAACAAAATACGTAACACCAAAAATAAATAATTTATAAATAATAATATACATGTAACAATAATTTTTTTAAACAAAATTACCCACCGTACAACAAAACAAACGAAAACAAGCGAAAAAAATCGAAACAATAACAACAGTCGAGACCATCACCTGGAAATCAATTGAAAATTATAGCGTAATCTGCAAAATCAATACAATAACAAACTGTTGCCATTATCGTTCACCATGAAGTTGTAACAGTAATGATTTGATTGGATAGTTGACTTGTGGCGTAATTGCAAAGATGAGAAACTGAATAATGCCATCCAATGTCAATTTCAATAGGAATTCGTTATATCCAAAAAGGCAGCAGAAAGTGAAAATAAAAATTTCCATAACATAATTGTCTTATTGCATTCACAAAACATGAAGACAATGAAGAAATTAATATTTAAAGCAATTAACGATCAAATAGATAACCCCATTAATGAACTAAACAAAAGTAATAGGAGAACTAGGAACTCAGATAGTCAGACATTTAACATCCCTGTCTCTAAAAATGATTGCCATAGATATTCTTTCTTCCCTAGCACTGCTAAATTGTGGAATAAAAATGAATCCTAATATTAGTAGAAGCGAAAGTGTTGATAATCTTATACATAAGCTACAATATGAAATACTTAAATCTTCATATAGGCTAAATTAGTTGTTGTTGTTGGTTTTTTTGGCGTATTGACAGTAATACTCAACCCAGTTGAGTTGTGTCAGTTTATTTGAAGAAGAAGAAGGATAAAATGAGCAAATATTTGCATATATACTAAGCATGGAAAATATTCCCACACCCTTCAACCCTAAATAATATGGACAACATACATTCAAAGAGATCATTGCACTCAATTATCCATGCATCAAACCCATCTCAATTTTTATGGCTGAGTACAAGAGTAGGGGAATGCATTTTTTTGAAAGTGCTCTACTCTCTATGCTCCCCCCCAGAGGGTTGAGTAAGAGTTTTGAAATGTAAAAAATGCCTGCAAGAGTACCTATGTAACATGCATTGTGCTCATCCAGTGGGAATGTGCTAAAAATAAATATCTTTTACTTATATGAGATGGATAAAGCATTTTAAATACCTTCTCTCTCCTAGTCATATCGTTTTTGTACAGTGACAAAAGTTGAGAAGAATTTTTATTTTAATTCTTCATTAGTCTTAGAACCTATAATATTGTTTAAAATATTTTTGATTATCTCTTTAGGGTTTTAAAAGCTGATGGAAATCTTGTGCTTTTGACCAGTGAAGAACTCAGTGACCTCATCATTAGTATTTTGATACCCAAGTGTACAAGTGAACAAACACACTCAGCTTCTGAATTTTCCTGTCCCAAAGATTCTACTGAAAATGAGGACAATAATCACACTTTCAGATCTAATGGTTCTTTGACATTGGTGACAAGGCATAATGTCAAACTGGGAGAAACTCTAGCCACCATTATTCATATGAAGAAATTATCCATTGGCTGAATTTTATAACAAATGGTATCATTATTTAAAAATAAATTATTTGAAATAAATTTTGTCATTGCATCGCAGAATTCTTTGACTTCCTTTAATTTCTGTGGTTGAATTATAGAGAAGTCCACTTAAGATAAAACTAATTGGGACTGATCAGAAAAATTTATTTTACCTCTTTTAGAGCTCACAGCCTCAATTCCATTCATCACGAAAGCGGTGTCCACAGAACAGAGTGGAGACTGTGGACAGCTTAACGAAATAACTTATAGTGTTTGAAGCTTTTGTGATGAGAGGAGCAGAGGCTGTGGATATGAATGCATATTCCCCAAGGAATTTTCAGTTGGTCCAATACATTTTCTAGCTTCTCTTTCTGTCCATCGTTCACCATTTATAACTATTTCAAAATTCAAGTAATTGTTCTATATACAACTCTTTGTTACCCAACCCATTACTTATAATTCATATATAGTTTGCGTAATTAATATTTAATTCCTACCCTGAAAGGAGCCATTAAGAAATTTGTGAACAAGGATGATAATGTCCTGAGCCGGAAAAGTCGGTAGACTCAAGATCTTAAATACAGTAGAACCCAGATATCTTGACGACTATTAACTTGACTTGATTTGGAATTCCCAACATTTTCTCTATAAAGTATTACTACGTCGACATCTGTTAAATCGACATTTTTTCCCCCCTCTTTTCTTTTATGTCAAAATGAACTGAAGTGCAAAGTGACATTATGGGCAGGGTTTAGGCCTGAAACTAGCTAGGCTCCTTCAAGAACATAGATTTTGTCTTAAAACTTAAGATGCTACTATGCCAGTTTAAGTTCGACTGCGTAACTTTGGAGGTTATCGGTTACTTCTGACTGCCACGCATACGCAACAAAGTTATTCTGACCAAACGGTTGAATGTAAATTTTAACGAACAGCCATTTGTCAACGAAAAAACAGGAAGTAAATTATTTTGCGAATCTTGATTATGTATCGCAATGAAGATGGCAGAAAGATGGTCATTGTACGAGTGAATGGTAGTTTAGATCTGGAGTCAATTACAGTTTTACTTTTGCTATCGGATGAAAATTATCACTTTGTAAGGCCTCCCTAATTAATTTATGGTCTTTGACAATCGTTGGTATTCACATCTATCTTGTTATACAGTGATCTTCGCCTTAGAACCCGCTTCGCCTAACAATCCATTACTTCGTCAAAACATAGTTTTTCCCTTTATGAATCATCCCCTTAAGAACCCACAAGGTTTCACAAACTCTGTCTAAGAACTCGGTTAGATGGTGAGGTAAAGCAAAGAAAATTAGTTTCAAACACCGCCAAGAGATAAGATTATGCTTATAATTATAATCACACGTAATCACCATTTGATGGAACTCAAATTAAGAAAAGGTTGACCGTATATGGCCACCTAGTCATGGGTAGGATGAATCATTCTAGACACAGCCAAGCAGTAGCAGACAAAAATAGTGGTTGCTATCCACCAACACCCCTAATCCCACCTCACTGTGAATCGGGCAAGGCAGGCACACGAGATCAAAGAAGAGCTATTGTTTTGGGCTCGAATGGTGGGCATCTGCGATGATGTGAATGTGAGATGGTGGTTTGGGCATATTGAATAAGTAACGGGAAGGTGAGATGTATGTCGTCTCTTGCCTAATGACCGTCAAAATTAAACACAGCGACTCATTCTCAAAATCAAAGTCTGAGAGACTACCCGACAGAAGAGGAAACTCCCTTTTATTGTTTCGAAAAAGGAAATTTTAACTTTACACCAATCATATTCTAGGAAGATGGTTGATAAGTAACTTTGATGTGAATTCCCCGCCCACCTCCTCCCCAACTCATTCTCCTGGTTAAAGTGTAATTTCCTCTTAATGTGATAATAATGATTTGACATTGTTATCTCTTTCTAACTCCTTGTTTAACAGAAAGTCAACTTTCAATAGCTCACTAGTCTCAGGTAAAAGTGGTTGTTTTTTTACATTATAGTGGTATGGGAGGGAGAGTACCTTTTGGTTGAGGGTGTAGCCCACCTGCCATATTATCATGAATGTAGTAAATGATGTAGTTTTTTTATATATCAGAAGAGAACAAAACAAAACAATAAAACAAACAAAACTGAGTGACCAAGACTTTGCTAAAGTGTCAGTGTGACCACATTCATGGGGAATTTCCCTGGTCGGCAGATCTTTTGATGTAGGGAAAGTATCTCGATCGTCCCCCATCGCGCTCATACTCACAGAGACACACACTTACTCATTCTATTACTTTACACAATTATGATAAATTCCCTTGCTCCTCTTCAAACTTATTGCAATCTCTTATGTCGACTTTCTCTTTACTCGACATGATTTCAATGGTTCCAGCAATGTCGACTAATAAGGTTCATCTGTACATTTTTTAAATTAAAAAATGTTAAAATTGGATCAGGGGAAAAGTTTCATTTATCTAATTGTGTATCTTAAATGAACCCCTTTGTGATATTGATTATCAATTCTTGGATTATAACAAGAAAATTAACAAATTCTATACATATAAAACAAATATAATGTAATATATCTTTAATTTAGACACTGATTTCATGAAATCAAACATAAGACCTTAAATAATTAATGTATAGAATAATTCAATTTTGATAATAATAATCTTTGTAATTTGATCATTAAGATTTAAGAATAAGTAGAAACATAGCCTCAGAATGAGAAATATATCAATCTTCCTTTCAATGTACATAATGAATCTCTAAAAAATGCATCAATCAACAATAAGAAAATTATTAACAATAGAATATAGAAGTAAATAAAATGTAGAAATGTTAAGCTGAATTTAGTTTTATTATGTGTAAAAGCAAAAGACTTATGGTTAACTTTTAATGTAGAAATTATGGGTCTAAACTCATACTGGAATTTTTCGTTATTAGTGTTAACTCATAAGGCACGATACCCGGTAAAAGCCGGGCTAGATTTAACAACACACGCCTAATCGCGAAGCACTGCAACACCTCTCTGTAGCACCAAACCCGGTAGAAACCGTTTGAGAGGAGAGGGTGACAAAACCTCGCACGCAGGGGGTGCGGCCTTCTCCGCGAAGTCCGCACGCAGGCGTCGTGAGCCGGTGACCTAATTTAGCGCCAGAAAAGTTAAAGTTGCAAGTAAATTATTGCTTGCATATAATTGTAAACGTAAATTAATTTCGCTTAAGTTTGCATGTCTTTATATCAAACAAATAGTCAAAACTTCATAAAAAATAAATCTACAGACATTTCTGAAATCAATAATTGGTACTATGACATCCTTGTAGTATTTAGTTGAAAGATATTTAAGGTTGTAAATTGCAAGGTCTAAACAAATTTCACAAAGGGAGAAAATTCTAGAATAGTTAAGAATTAAATGAGAAGAAAACTTCTTTGAAGCCCGATTTGTATTCTGAAATTTTCGTATAATGGGGTTTTGCTAAGCAGAGGTTCTACTGCATATCACAAGTTGTTAAGAAAGAATGCATTTAATAACAAATCAAAATGTACAAAAGAAATGACAAATAAATCACAACATCCCAAAATGATAAAGACTTAAGAAAGAATCAGTTATGATATAAATTAAGTTTAGATCAACATATAATATAATAATGGTTTACATTTTAATTTTAGGTGAAAGTAGCAATCAAAATATTAAAATAGGGTCTAAACAAAATCATGAAAAATCAAGGCCCACAATGGTAACTTTGTATGAAATGAAAGTTGTAAACGTTTACACATTTGTACTTTTTTTGTATTTTTAAATTTGTTATAAAAATATAATCATCGATCATGATCACAGGTAGGGAATAATATATCAAAATAGGAATGAACAAAATGTATTAATCAAGAATCGTGAATAACAGTTTTCTCTTCATTATTATATACATATAAACTCAAACATAAAAATGGATTTTATTGTATTTTTTAAATTGCAAAACAGACACATAATTCTGTAAAATATAAATCTTAAAAGCAAATGAATAACGAAAGAAAACAAAGGAAATGTGTCGGTGCATAGGAAAACCCTTCATATCCATACCACAATGAAAATTTAGATAATGATTGATCCTGAATTCCTCACCTTTTCTGAATATTTTGCACTTTATTTGATATCTTCACTGGTTAAAAAATTATGGTAATTTTAGTGCTCCTAGGTAGCAAATTAAAATTTTGAGACAATTGAGTTAAAAGTTGGAAAACAAAAATACAAGGAGATAGATTGCCTTTCAAAAAACAAAATTAAACTTTTTAAAAGGTTGTTATTGTGATAAATCTACTAACTAGATCACGATTGATAATTGGACTATCAGATTCTGTTAAAACTAAAATTTCACTTGAAATGTCATATATTATGACTTTGAAAGAGCCTAACAAGATATTATTAGCTTTTGTGAGATGTGACTGATGGGTTTTCCTGTGAGCCCACACAAATCTTATTGAATACCTGGCCTTAAGCCTTAAGAAAGGCCGTACCACAAAATAACTCCTTATATTATGTCTATTTAGATGAAATCATTTACCTTTTCTCACTTTCGTGGTAAATAGGCTAATATGATTAAATTCTTTAAAAATGGAAAAGATAATACTTTCGTATTGTGAAAAAACATAAACCATAACGCAGTTAATTCTAGTAAAAGTATAAAACAAATATTTTGATTATCTTTTACTTTTATGCCAAGAATCTTGGGAAAACTGAGAAGCTATGAAGTATAGCATTGAAAAAAATAACAAGTTAAAAAAGGGCATAAATAATGTTAAAAACCTAAAGAAAATAAATACAGTGAATATGAAAACGACTGTAATTGCAGCACCCTGAGAATTCTAACGACGGAAATTAACAATGCCTTGATAGGTTAACAAAATCTGATTATTAATAAGATATCTAAAAACAAAATCTGAATATGTTGGTACTCATACTGAATGGGAAATGAATAAAAAACATCAAATTATTTGTTTTATTGCTATTAATAGATAACAGATAACAACAAGAAGTAAAAAAGAAGCATAACATATGCAACAGACATCTTGATTCAATTAAAGAAATAAACATTTGTTCTTTTGATATATTTGAAGATTTGAATACTTAAAAGAAACAATATCCCATCTTACCAGTAATACTGTGAAGTTAAAAACAATTACAAGGGAAAAAAAACAGTTCACAAATAAACTATAAACCTTCAAATAAAAGGGAGAAAAGAGAGTTATGAAGGAATCTTTCTGTATTATCCCACAAAATTATTCATATTCCTTGAGGGGGAAAACCAGTAAAACAAAAGGGGTTTATTTTATTGACAGGGTTTGGTTGGTCATCAAACCAGTCAACCATGATTGGTTATCTCAGGGTTTTAAATGTCAAGCCACACTTGGATACATTTTAATGTAGCCATGCATATCTGACATCTTCTTTAAAGAATTGTCTTCCCATATTGAGCACTTATTGGTAAAGAAAAAGAACCATCTCCATTCACAAAGAGTGAAAATTTATAATAGAAGGATCTATGAAAACAAGCCAAGTCCAGCCATTTAAAATCGGTCCACGATTTGATAAATATCACATAAAATATTGCATTATTGTGTTGACTCTATTCAGAGACCATTGAAAATGAAACATTCATTAAAACTGCATTGATAAATTAACAATTGACTAATTTCAGGTATATAACAAAAAACTTAACTACTGTCATAAAATGGTGTTTTGCATGGCAGAACCTGATATCTGCATTAGCTGAATACCTGCTACATTGCAGGAAAGAATACTGCTACATGAATTGTAATCCAGTGCAGCCCACTTATAACGATATCGGATATAGCGACATCCTGCTCATAGCGACATCGCATCAAAATCCCTTTTTCCCCCTATATATCATTAGTAATGAAATATCCGATATAGCGACATGAAATTTGACGATCCTGGTTATACTGTCATCCCGACATCTCAGTCGGCAACATGAGTCAAAAATAGCAGTCCAA
Organism: Aegires albopunctatus; assembly: GCA_032466395.1. Taxonomy (NCBI): domain Eukaryota; kingdom Metazoa; phylum Mollusca; class Gastropoda; order Nudibranchia; family Aegiretidae; genus Aegires; species Aegires albopunctatus. The sequence continues at coordinate 5,512 of JASKDV010173555.1, read as the reverse complement.
TGAAAATCCTCGCCTGCTGACCAATAAAATTCATATTGTGATTAGGCTACCAACTAGCTCCTAACCTCTAAAAATGACTCTTTTTAGGGCCAAACATCAGTTTACAGTTGTACAACCAGAAAATATTTTTACTCTTGAGTAACTTAAACCTTTTAATTGTGTCCATCACAGCAGTACAAATTTTCACCCCTTTTCACTATCACCACTGAACATAATAAAATTATAACCACCTTCATCACAGCTATAAGCTGAACTGTTGCTCTACTTTATCTGCCACCATTTCTGCAATGGCTAAAGAAGATGTGGCAGCGGGAGAGGGTGCATTGCGAACATGAAGCATTCTACTTCCAAGTTCTCCAGTGCCACTATCAAAGACAAAGTCATCAACTAGATTTCCGTCTCTGTCCAAAGCCTGAGCTCTTACTCCGGTTGGACCCCTGAATGAAAGAGGAGGAAGGAGAAGGCTGTTAGCGAAGTGGAAAAATCGTGTCAGGGCAAGAACAAAATACATATTCCATCATCCTATTCACAACTGATTGGATGAGAAACAATTTTTCTATATATAAACATTACCCCTGACATAAGGAACACCATTCTATTAAATAGGAATCAATTACACAGCAAAATACATAAAATTGAATCAATAACAAGAGTTTAAAAGTTAATAGAAAATAATACTCTCTTAGGCAATTCATATCCTTTTTATTTGACCATCCAAATAAATTAACATATAACCTGACATTTTATGTTATTTGTTTAAATCTGACATATTCACCATAATTATTGTAATTTACATAAAACTACGATAGCTAATATTTGTGATTGTTTATTTGTCCCAAAAGATCTTGAAGAAATGTGCAACAAAAATTATCCAATTTGTGTGATAATTATGATGACAATCTTCCACTTATCTCTGAGACAAAATGATTGCATTGCTGATAAATCACTGACCCGCGTAATTCTAGTCAGTTGATAAAAAGGATATTGCAATACAAAACTCTTTTCAAAGAAAAGATTTAAGAATTAAGGTGCTATTCAAATCGCATGAGTAAAACTGCTTATTAATCATTTTTTTTCTATTTAGCCTTATTTAAATTACCCACCTTACTACATCTTTATATTCAAGAGATGGTACAAATCGTTGTAACTGTTTGACTTGTGCCTTGTAATAAATTCCTTTGTACATCTCATTAGCTCCATAAAATAAGTGCTTCCAGGCAATTTTGCGAAGTCCCCTGAAAAAGAACAAAATTAAAGAGGCCTACTCAAAATAGGGAACAACTTCATTGATTGTGAATAAAGAATCAACGGATTGACAAATTCCTTTATAAATACAGCGAGCAACCAACCTGCTGAATAAAATAAAATGAGTTTATCAATGTTCCATTAAATAATGTAGGCTTCAATAAATAGAACTGACCTAAAACTCAAGGCATCAGCTAGCTCAGGTATACTGAATTGAAAGTACCCGTATCCTTCTCTTTTGAATGCCAGAACAGCATTTGGACCTAGCCACACACTACCATCCATCCTGGGAGTAAAATGAACACCAAGAAATGGAAATCTGGGATCTGGTACCTAGGATCCAAATGTATGAAAGTATAGAAGTTAAATAAAACACATTCAGAGTCATGTCTCATGTTTCTTAAAATGGCAATGGCATGGCCATCTTCCCACATTTCCTTTCATTAAGAAAAAAAAATTATCATTATTAGAAATCATTTATAATATGATCATGATAAACAATATTGCCCCCCCCCCAACAACAACCCCCCAAAATCAACAACAATAAATAACAACCCAACAACAAACAAACAACCCAAAACAAAACAAATACAAAAAAAAAAAAAAAAGTTAAAACAACAAAACCCTCAATCAACATTACAACACAATATTCACACAATTTATAATGGTCCTTTAAAAACATTCTTAAAAACTATTCTTTTTAAATTAAGATATGACTGAATTCATTCCTTTAACCATTTATGACTACTTGAAGAAAATTACACTAAAAATTAAAACAAAAAAAATATTCTGAAAACGAATAAAACAAGAGTGTGGGATGTGTGATTATGCTACATTTAATCCAAGGAAAGCACCTGACATAGAAATAGCACTACCTTGGCTCATAAAACTAAAATTTAGGTCATGACATGTGTTGTGATTTATTGGGCCAACCCGAACAAACCATAAAATAACCATGAGCGTTGTTTTTTGGTTAATTTCACCATGATATGATTTCATAAAAAACTAATCTAGGAAGTTACAATGATAACGAAAGCCAATAACTGCATACTCACAGGATAAATATTTCCTCTAACTAAATCAGACTTTTCAGGAGTCAAAAGCAAATATTCTCCACGGAAAGGCACTATTTTGGGCTCTGGATCACACCCTGATTTTTCTGCTAATCTATCTGCATAAAGTCCCCCACAAGTGACTACATATCTACTCCGGAGCATAGGATTCTGGAAATGAAAGCCAATATAAAGTATGGAACCTTAAACAGTTTCATACAATGTTATGAACAATTAACTTCGGTAAATAAATTCTATAAATCAATATAGCTTGAATTTATTGAAGAAAGTTGCAAAATATTTTTATAGTTTAGTAGTCAAGCCAATAATTCTTTGATGACCATTAACCAATAAATTGGTTTTTGGTATCCAATATAAGTAGGTAAGTTACAAGAATTATGTTCCTCAAAGAATTAATTAAAAATATAAATTGCAAAAAATATCTCAAAGAGCTCATAGTATGAGTGGTCTGGATAAAGAAAATACCATTTTGTTTAAATTAAAAGATAATAATCCTTTGATTGTTTCACACAATTTTCTCTAGAAATTAAGGTTAGATGTATGGTACCTGGCTTTTGCTTTCAATCTTTACTGGGCACGTCAGTCCTTTTTTGCTGCCTTCCTCGCTCTCTGGGTTTACAGTAAATTGATCTACTTCAAAGCTAGTGTAAATTTTCCCACCTAATTTTTCAAACTGCTTGCCATAGTGTTTAGTGACCAGGCCCCAATCAATAATCCCTGTATGAGGTGAATGGATAGCCTTCAAACCCTGCAAATGTGAAGCGAAATAATGAAAAAATATCTTATGCTACACAAAATAAAATATAGGCACACAAATTGGGAACCGTAGTATGTTGTCGTTCGAACTTTAAGACATGCCAATTTGTGGACTCCTCCACCACAATCCATTTTCCAAAGGGCACCTGGAACATAAAGGACCACAACATTTTTCTTTTCTAACTTTTCTCTGTTTCTTCATTTTTCAATGTTTTTGATGTAGGTTTTACCTATTTTGTTTTGTTTTCTGACAAAGGGTCATACCCGAAACATCACAGTTTTGTTTTGTTTCATTTTGCAGAGCTCACTACCCAATTTGTGTGTCTATATTTTACTTACCAGCTCTGCAGTGGCATCACTATGTATTAACAAAATAAGTATTTTTCTTAGTACCCATAAATTCCAATAATCGGTAACAATCTTGTTATTAAGTTAAAAAAAAAAGAAAAAGAAGAAAAGTTCAATGAAATAAAGTCTGATTTCTTTTAAATGATTCTGACTAGTGAAAGCAATAATTGAGAACCATATAAAGGAGATAAACAGTTTAGTCAATATTCCAAAAATTACATACAGGTTTATATTAAAAGGGTTTAATTAATTTGGTGCTAGAATAACGAAACAAAATAGCAACAAGACCCCCCCCCCCCCCCATGTTATCTCATTGTCGTCTGATCCAATGTACCAAATAATAATGAAAATATAACAAACTTACCACACAGTTTGGTTCAATGTCCTTGATCCCCTCTGGACCAACCATCTTCAAATCTTTCACATTGTTCTTTAAACCTCTTTCCAAAAGACCATCAAGACGAGGAATTTGATCTGGTTCAACTGCAACAATTAGCTGTAAAAAGATATGAACACATGACATAAATAAATACTCTGATGAATGTTGACAATTGCGTTTGCCTAGACAAACATTTTATGAAGGTTATCATTAGAAAGCCTACTGTATTTTTTTTACAACTTTTTATATCACTTGATGCCCGGTGCTTGGGAAGCAGAAAAAATGGGCATTTAGGCAATATAGCCATTAAGGAGAAAAATATGCGAGTAGCAAAAGTTGGGGTTGATGGTTGTGGTCCTAATCAAGCAGGAATTTTTAAAATTAAGAATAGAAAGGCAAAGATTAAAAGACTAACAAGCAGTCTCCAGTTTTGTATTTATTGAAATTGAATGCAAGAGATAAAAACCCAAAGAGGCAAAAGTAAGAGATACAACCGAGGAAAGACATTGGAAAAATTATTCGCTCTGGTGTCCAGCCAATATCAACTAGCTTATCTTAATGCATCTCATCAAGAACATGCAGAGGCAGGGAAAAAGTCAGGAAGACTGCCTATTTCTGTTTCATAGAGAAAATAATAATATAACTTTATAATTCCTATCATAAACCCTAAGTTAAAAATTTACGCGAGGGACTAAAGTAGAGAGCCAAAATGCTCCTTACCTTAAGGTCAAGTGTAAAATCAAACGCCTATTATAAAATTTAGATTATAATTACAGCAGCTCTTGGATTAACCCATTTCCTTTATATTTATAATGCTGAGTCATAAAAAAGGTGAACTGTTATTTAGTACATGTACTGTCCTTATATTATCCATAGGACAATTCATGCAATCTAGTATTTCAATATTAATTGAAGCTTTTATTCAAATGTTGTAGATATAAGTAAATTCATCTGGTACAATAACCTACATGATATGAATCATGCATTACTTTAAGTTATTCATCATGAAATGAACTGACTTGTAGATAGATATTTGATGTGATCAGATAATCACAAAATTCATTTGATTAGTTCAAAATATCTTAAAGTAAGACTTAACCTTTCCACATTTATTGTACGGAATTTGGTGCTTATCACAATATGCATAGGCCATTTCAAGTCCCTTTACACAGAGCTTTGCTTTGAGAGACCCTGGTGCATAATAAATGCCGGCATGAATCACTCCACTGTTGCGTCCACTTTGGTGAGCAGCTGTGAATTAAAAGCATAAAAAGAGGCTTGAAATTCTAAAATAATTGAAAAATGCCCTAAAAAAATAAATAAATAAATTGAAGTTTCATAATAATGTGAACAGGCCTGCTGATTCACTATCAATGTTAATTTACATATAATTTTTTTGTGGAAGTGACAATTGCGACCGAGTGAGTAGGAGCTCTTTTGCTGAAGAACGTAGCCGAGAAGTAAAACTATCTCTCATGGCATGGCTAGCCTGTCATATCATTCATCACTTCGAACTTCACATTCAATTACAAATCAAAACAGAATGTATAATTGTATAGAGGAGAATCTAAGAATCAAGATCCAAAACATATAATACATGTAATAATAATAATAATAATAATAATAATAATAAAACTTTTATTCATCTCAATTGACAGAGAAATTCATATTCAGACGTGATCACATTATTTCACAATATAAAATCCAATAA
>JASKDV010173544.1:0-13392 GCA_032466395.1 Aegires albopunctatus | reverse complement strand
AAATAGTGGAACCTTCTTTGAAGAAAGGCGAAGTTTTAAAACAGCTTTCATGTTAACACAGCCATTTGATTGTATTCATTTTTTAATGTTTTGTGAAGTAACCGTCTCATTACAGATATTTCTGTCAAATTACAGAAAAATTGTGAAGTCATTACAGCATTTTGAATTTCTTACTAGGGAGGTCTGCCAATTAGATGAATACCTAGATGTCTTATCATAATCTGGCATCCGTGAAGTTAAACATTCTTCCTTTTTTATTCATTCATCTGTTTCAAATAAAACCATTTGTAGCCTGTCTTTCTTTTTCTCAGCACAATGCTTTGATGCACAAAACTTATCCTTAAATAGATCAAATTATGATCTAAAAGAGATATTTGGTTGATCCAAAAACAAAGTATCTTTCTTCATTTTTAGATGAGAAATCTTCAAGAATTAAAGCTAATGGCCTGTTCTCAATTCTTTTAAATAGGTCCATAAGAGTCTATCAAGAATCCGTGAACGCAAACTCGCACAGTTCATTCCATGGGGACCTGCCAGTATTCAAGTAGCACTGTCACGCAAATCTCCTTATATCCAAACTGCCCACAGAGTTAGTGGGTTGATGTTAGCTAATCACACTAACATCTCTCATGTAAGTCTGATGTTTTATCTTTTACTCATTTTTAGTGTAATTTGGGTTATTCTCTAAAATGATAGTAATGTTTATAAAGAGCGTTGAATATTAATATGGTGGCAGTTTTGTAATGTGGTCTAGTTATGGTCTTGTATTTGTAGGGTCCCATAGCTAAAACTGGAATTTTGTTTTTATGTCACTGAAGACTCAATTTTTAGCGTAATTTGAGTTCTCTAAATGATAGGATTGCTTATCAAGAGAATGAAATATATAAATAAAGGTTATTTTTATGGTGGAAGTTTTGTAATGTGGTCTTATTTTAGGAAGTAGGTTAATCATTTACAGTATAAGTTTCTTTACATAGTTTTACATCCGCTGTGACTTGCATTTTAAGGCATGGTTCCAAGTTATGACCTTTAAAAATTCTATTCATTTTGCCTTTGCAACCCCATCAGTAGATTGGATTAAATTATGAAGAAGTTGACAATAAATTTTGTTCTCTGGATGACAATTAAAGAAGAAAAAGATGATTATAAGTTTATATATGTGGGAGAAAGAAAAGATGCCGAGCTAAGTCTAGATTATTCAGGCATCAATGATTATAGATCAGATCCTGGCCTGGGGTATGGTGTTGGGCATTTTCTATTATTCCCTCCCATCTGGGATGTTATGTCATATATCACATGAAATTCCATTCATTTTCTTTTTTCTAGGAATTTGAATCATGCATGTACTTTGTTTGGTTAAATTAGTATGTCAAATTTTGTTCAGCAAGTACTTCAAAGAGTATGAGTCATGCTCCTTACATCCAATCGTTCCCATTGTGATTTCTGAGAAAGTTTAATTTATCTGTTTTTCTTCCGCATCATACACTACCTAAACCTTAGCTTATACAATTAATTTGCAGGAAATGCTTTTTCTGATATCTTGTTTTTCAGCTTTTTGATCGTATATTGCGTCAGTACGACAAACTCAGAAAGAGAGAGGCTTTTATGGATCAATTCAAGAAAGAGGCCATGTTTAAAGATAACCTAGATGAATTTGACAATTCCCGGGAATCTCTGCAGCAACTAGTTAATGAGTACAATGCAGCTACTCGACCAGATTACTTAACTTGGGGATCTGAGCAAGCTTGAACAACATGTCGTTATTAGAAAGTTTTGTTTTTATTAAGAGAGTATTTACTCACTGCTGAGCATCAGCTTAATGCCGAATTGAGAACTGCTGTGGGTTTTATGGGTTTAGTTTTTTTTCAATCACCATTGAATTATTTTTACATAACAACATGGAATTTCTGATGCTAATAGTGAAAGGTATGAATTGTGTGATGCAAAGGAAATTTTGGAGCAATCTGTCGTAGTTTTGATTTTATGCCTGTACAAAAAAAACATACCCTTTTGAGGAAAATTCTCTGAAAAAGAAATACATAAACAGGCTCTAAATAAATCAATTCCACTTATTCATCCCTGAATGGAAATATGTCTTTGATATCGTGTACCAGCCATAAGAACATCGCGCAACCGTAGGCAATTTGTGTTAATAACCTTGTCTTAGAGTTAAAGTTTCCAATGAGATTCGAACCCGCCACCTTTCGCATGCGAGTTCAACGGCTTAATCGTTCGGCCACCCTGTCTCAGGTACTCAAAGAACATCAAATCACATAAATTTTACTGGTGAAAAGCTCACAAGATACTGCAAAAAATGTGTGAACAATAAAATTTTCATGACATTTCCATCCACTTACGAAACCAGTCACTTTCAATCAATGTAATTCAATTTCATCACTTCACGTGTAAATTTTCATTTATCATGATAGTGGTGTTATAAGGAACAATATAAACAATATAATTATTATGCGGTCTTTATTGCTGTTATCATTGTAATAAACTCTGTGATTAATTCATAGGCTGTATAGTACTCGTGCCTGGATGTCTGTTGAGTGACTAGCAATTTGTATATAATGAGCATAATGTGATGCATAATATAATTTGCACAAATGCTTCAGGCTGGTGATGACATTTAAAAGTTATATCACAGAAACTGGGGCAAACTAATAATGTTTATTATTTTTATTTTTTTTCTTCAGCAGTGATCATTATAAACATAAACACAATAAAAGCTAATACTAATACGCTTTTTGGATTCTGATTCTCAAAGCCCTCCTTTTGACCCAGTGGTGTTTGGGTTACTAAATCTATTCGGATCTGATAAAAGTAAAATTAATGTAAAAAGCATTTAGGCTCAAGCACCTTATTTTTATTTTTTATTTTATATTTTCAATATTTTTCATTTCTTGTTTTCAGAATGCCATAACTTCCATCAATGATAAAAAAAAACATTAAGTGAAATGTGTTGCTTTTATTTTCAGGTGGTCGAACTCTATGTAAGCAAAATTTTGAACTAAATTGAGGGATGGGTTATAAATGTTTTAATGTTTTGTAGTCAAGACAATTTTTTTGGTCCAACCAAAATTTCAAAGTTATGTTGCCATATAATGGGGGCACCATAATCAATTATACAAATATCCGTATTGATAACATTTCCAAAATAACAAGTCCATTTTCTCTCTCTGATCTGATAATCTCAGAGGAGGTCCCAAATTTCTCACACTCAAAGCGGATGAGATCGCACTTGTTAAACTCTTTTCGATTGTTTTTTAAAATTCCATCTCAAGGTCTTTTGTTATTGAAAGTTTTAGCCTTTCCAACTCATTGAAGATGACACCCATCAGGCTTGTGTCCTCTTTTGCTGCGATAGGAATATGAGGGGCAAATTCCCTGAAAACGAAGCTATTTAGGGTATTTTTTAATAATCCTTCAATGATCATTTTGAGCTCAAGCAATTCTTATATGGTATTCATTATAAAGGGAATTGTTAGTAGAAACAAATGACATAGAAAAATTTACTCAAAACCTCACATGTAGGTATGACAACATACAAATTGACCAGAACGTCAATAACAAAAAAAAGTCATGACAGAAGAAGGAAAGCAAAGTACACGTACATATTTATAACTTATTGATTTTTATGTACATAGAGAGTAATTTCCCATTGGTGTGAATGAATGCAATATGTCATAATATCAAAAATTCTATTCTGTTACAGATGGTTGTATGCATTAATTTTATTTTTTATGAAGACTGTATTGTGTCAATGAATTCAAATTTATATGATCAGGTCAAAAGTTATGATCGAGTGTGAACATCAGGTGCCACCATTACAATACACCGCCTGACCAATTTATTGGCCTGTTCCATAGGGCCACCTTTAGATAGGGCTTCACTTTTCACACTTCATTTTCTTGATCATTTGCATTGGTTATCACTTTTCATTCTTCATTTTCTTGATCGTTGGGGCTTTCACAACACAATACATGGACGCACCAACACATATTCATCGGTGTAGAGTGAAGTATGAATCTCTATCTAAATGTCTTTTTCTATATTGCCATTTTCGTTTCATTCGTGAATGATGAAAAATGAAACCCTATCTACAGGCAGACTAAGTGGCCCGGTGTAGAGTACGTACTTGAATTTTCTCCTCTCATTTTCCATTTTTATTCTACTAACAAATTTTGAGAAAATTTTTATATTTGTTTGCCTAAAAATGTTGATGATTCTTGATTCTCATCTAATGGTATATTTCATTAAGATCTATACAAATACATATGTTATTTTGGTTTTAGTTTTGTGTTCTTTTACATTCTTTGATAATGTATCGTTGTTATTCTTATATCATAATTCCATTACAAGAACAAGCAGTTCAATTTTGATGCTTCAGATTCAGAATAGTATTTTACTATTGCTAGTGCCTTTGTCTTTTAAATACTGTAATTGCATACCTGATGATCCAAAAGAAAATATATTGAATAGAATTGTTAATAGTATGATGTCAGAAGGTTTATCTGGATTTTAAATACTGTAGCTTTTTCTTTCGTTTCATAGAAGGACGAAAGCGCCATTTACTTGAGTGAAATTCACAGGAGAGTCCAAAAACATGATCAATGTTTGAGGTCTTGAACTTTGATGTATTTTAATGTTATGTTTATATGAATGATGTTAGGACATAGAATATCGCTAAATGAATGCAATCTAGTGGTAAACAATCAAAATCAAAAGATGATTTTATGCAAACGTCAAAATATTTGCACCTACGTCCTTTTGTTGTGAAAAATTGACATCAAAAGACTGGTTAGAGAAGAACATCCACACTTCCGTCCTATTGTCATATAATCCTAAAATTTAATATCAACATTCTTCTTTCTTAATTTTGATGATTAAAAGGACATCACAACATGTTCTGATGATAGTGATAAAGATATAGCAATATTGAGAGTAATTTGTCAAAAGATTAATATACATCTCGGCTGACCATAATAAAGAACTTAATACTCAATCAAGCTGCACTCAATCATTATTGTCTATTCTTAACATTTAGACATTAATAAATCAAAGCAAACTGCTGAAAGAAACAAATGACCAATCCTTTCAGTTGAAATTGTCAATCAAATCAGGAAGAGATCGACAATGCTCTCATCTGGTTTCTAGCATGAGAATGCGAGAAACCAGTTTTTAAATTTTAAGACAGTTCTCGTTCTTTTGATTTTTGATACCCTTTGGTAATCCACTGAAGCTCTGTTATTGAGGAAAAAGAACATAAAGAAGTCTCCTGAATGTTTTGTTTTGAAATGTAATTCCCCACTTCCTTTTCGAAATTCAGCCACGAAAATTTGAGAGAGGAATGGTTGTTTGTCTCATGTTCTCAGTTTGTATTAGCTTGTTCCGCTGACCCTCTGACAATACAGTGATGGTTTCATCAATTCTGCTGTCAGTGCTAGATCAACAACCACTTTGGTACGTCTTTAGAAGCAAACAATAAAGACTCATTCTATTTCACGTGCATTAGAGGAAGATGTCTCAGACATTTCATTCGATTGATATGGTGATGGTGAAAGCGATTGCGATCCTAGTTATATGTCCGATACCAAGAAACCAAAAAAACTTGCTTCTTCCTGATCAAGCTCTGATAATCATAACAGTTTTGCACAGTATAAATTTTGACTTCTCAGCAAGAGAAAGAAAACTCAAACATTGCTTCAGCCCATGCATGATGTAGATTATGTGGTGCCCGGAAGTTCAGCAGATGCCAAAAGGGGTAGAAAGAGGAAGAGGTTGACTCCTAGTCCTAGGAAGAGAGAAACACGAAATGCTAAACTTGTGAGAAGGGTTTGACAAACAAAAGCCAATACATGTATAAAATCAGGATGTGTCGAGCGACATGCAAACTTAGGATATGACTTTAAATTTTAATGTGCCAGAAGAAAAGCGACTGGAAATTAAGGATTACTTCTGATCTCTATTGTGGTCACATCGTTGAGCCTTTAAGCTTTCAACAAGAATCAATTGCAAAAAACGACATAAATGAATGTCCAGTGCGTTGAACAGAATAGACCAGATACTAAATCATTATAATTATATTAATTTATATAAACATACTCCCATCAATTCTCCAGTTTTGTTTAGATCAATCCATTGGTTTTCAAAATGTAGACATTACTCTGGGTTGCATATTTTTTGGGTCACCTGGTATAATTATACTATAATGCATAACTTGTAAATTAAAATGACAATTTGAATTAACTACCATTGGATGTTCACCTTTGTCATGTATTCAATTAAATTCATGAAATGATTCATATGTTACGATTTCTCAAGGTTTTTGTCAATTTATTTTTTATGATCCTTGAAAAGTGTGGGAGTGAGTGTTATATTTTCTGCTGTTTGCATTCAATACGCAGTATGTTTCTCTTTATACTTTATACTCAATAAACATACTGCGATTTGGATGAAAACCGCAGTTTTGGTAACTGTGGTTGAAAACACTTATAAAAGTTTGAAAGAGGATTTCTACAGATACCAGGACCGATACATTAATTAAGATTTGTTGATGTTACAAATGGCTACACTTTGTGCTGCTTTTTGTTGTATTTTAAAACATTAACCAGTTGTTCATTGAGATCATCAAGCATCCTGACTCCCCATTGTTCAAAAAGTATACATTATACAGTTACAGGTTTACTTTTGCAGTGCAACCTTGTTTTTCGACGTTGCAAGGATCGCCAATGTTTATCAATATATCTGATCAACTAATAGTAAAAGGAAAAAAAATAGATTTCATTAGTCAATTAAGTCTGGTAATTGGTAATAACTTGTTATCATTGGATTTTATAGTTATAGCCCTATGGTGTGGGATTTCATTGGTCGAAAGCATGCAATATCTTCGAATGAGAGAAAAGAACCCAATGCCAGTAGCCTACATGTACTTCTCACGCATGTCATAAGACTAAGAGGCAATTCTATGGGTCGAGTGGGAGCTCCTCGCTGTCTTCTATCTTTCTATCTGTCAGGTTCTTTTATTCCTTCAGAAGAGGGGTGGAGTTTTGCTGGAGAGGGAGGAAGGCATATACCTGGTGGCTATTCCCCATTCGTGTGCATTGCTTGACTTATGAATACTATCGGGGTTGCTTGCTATCTAGAAGGACCAAGTAAAATACTTGTGTACACAAAGAGGGTTAGAAAATCCTGGGTGATTCTTTGATGGGAATGTTTTGGGGCTTGATGGCCATTGTCAATTAGTTTTTTTGTTTTTGAGAGATGATGGTTTGGGTTTTTTATCCGTGTTCTTCTTACTACATGAATTTATGTGCTTCTTTTCCTCCACTCCTTGACACCCCCATTGAAGGACCGAGAAGTGTGGAAGGGAATGATCACCAACGCTATACAGAATGGCACCTGACGACGACAATATGTATATGTATGTCCTAATTATAAGTAATAACGATCCCTTTTTAAAAACACATGATCATATAAAACCTTTCTCTGACATCAACGTAGAGCATACAAAACAAGACTTGCAGCTGATTTTTTACGAACATATATACACGGACAACGTTGTCTTCACCAAGTCAGATTCCCATTTGTATACATGTACAACTGAATCGAGAAAAGCAATCTGAGTAAATTTTCTGGCTCAAGGAAAACCAATGCCGTCACAATGGCATTCGTCCTACCATCGCCAGATGACCACTGGTCCTTAACTAAAGGGAAAAATAAATTAAAAATTATGATAAAATTCGGTGTAAATTCAAAGTTAAAGTAGACTAGTAGACTCTTGCCCTGACCCGTCCTCTCGGGAAAAATCCAGTGGTCAAGATTTGAACCCGATTGTCGGTTATGCTTGGACCACGTTCCATATTGCCACGTGAAGGAATTGTACGATACCAATACATTGGGCCTGCATTACAATAAGTGCACCGATTACCGTAACAGTAACACGATGTCTGATTGGACCAACATACCACACCCTTGCATCGCAACACTGTTACGACGATAACCTTTTATTTATGGTTATCAGTAGTAGTGGGTCTATCTATAGAATACCTAGATCTTGCCCCATATACACGCGCACACACAGACGCAAACATGCAATTATTACAGTCGAGAGGACAAATTCAGATAAATTCAGAGGGAGCGAGATTGGTTGGAAGAGGGTGTTTTGGGAGTTGGGGAGAGGGAATGTATAGGAGTTGCTACAATAATGCATTAACAATATACCTAACAGTTGTATTTCTTTCATTCCATCTTTTTTTCTTGTTTGTGCAGGGAGAGAGAGAGAGAGAGAGGGGGGGGGGGGGGGTCGGGGGTTGGGGTGGGTTTGGGGAATAACCACGAAAATGAAATGTATATAGTACAGTGAATTAAGTACATGACTGTATAAGTTATATAATGTACAGGTGGGAAGAGGAGAGCTGAGTTAAATGTACAATTTGATACCGGTACTTTAAGAATAATTTAAATGTATTCATGGTAAACGAAGCAACGGGCTATTATTATATGTGTCTCCATGTCTCAAATTCGTGTTATTCTTTAATACATGTAGATGATTATTACATTTGATACCGGTACCTCAAGAATAAATATTAATGTATGGTATTCATATTACATGTAGGCTACACGAAGCACCAATCTATTGATCCATGTTTTATACCCATTATCGTTGATTGTCAAGATTATGAATATGGATTCTCGAAAGTGTCTGAAAAAAGAAAAAATAAACAAAATTATAAGGAAAGCAAACAAAATCATTTGGAACACGTCATCCTCTCCCCCAAAACATGTCGGATTATGACTCCCTTTACTTAACCACATAGTCAAAAATTTTAAAATAAATAAATAAATAAAAATGAAAAAATATATATATATCAATCATGAAAGACGCCGCTCACCCTGTTTTTAATATGATAAAACTTTCGAAACGTTCAGGCCGCCTTTTCCCAATCAAATGTAACAATTTAAAAATACCAGATATAAACAACAAATAATATTCAGAAGGCGTCATATTAGTCACAAACATCGGGATTCCTGTTACTTTTTATTAGAACAACAATAATCACCGGCATTAAAATATAATAATGTGCATATTATACATGTACATACATTTTGTTGAAAGGGTTTAAATATCTTATCCTAAATAAAATAATAATGGTAATATTAATATACATTGATGTATATCCAGAATCTCAATTGGCATAGGCCTAATAATTATTTTTTCATCCAAATATTATCTTTTTATTTAATTTTTAATTTCATCGAGGGATATTGATATAAAGTTAATTTGAAAACGGGTTTTGTTACTCTTTAATAAGACACCGTAGTTTTATAGTCGAACCAATCTATCTATGTTTATTAATAATGGTTATTTTAATGGGTGGGTGTCCCGAATCCTGATGTATGCATATTGAATCTAGACTAGATATGATCAGTTATGGAATTTTTCAATTTTATTTATTGTAATTAAAAAGGAATAGGCTTATGGATAGGCCCATTGATCCAAAAGTTAAATTGTTATAGGCTACCAGTACACGTATAAACAGCGAATATTGTACATGTATTATAATTAATCAAAAGACATTGCTGTATCAGCATCGAATATTGTACATGTATTATAATTAATCAAAAGACATTGCTGTATCAGCATCCAAGCATACGGTATGTATATAAATTCATTATTCTTGTCATTGATGCATATCATAGTCTACACCAATGTTTTCGGGTTTATCAAAAAAACAAAAAAATCGTTATCGATGTTTCTATTTTATTGATAGATCTACATGTACTGGTAGTTGAAATAGGCCTAGCCTAAGGGATATTGATTCCAGAGTCAGATATTGGAATGTTTGCCTAAATAGCGGATAAAAACTCTCCTTGGTTGTACTGTGGGACTAGGTCGGCAAGTTATGCATCATATATATAATATCAATGCAGTAATATTATACACCATGTCGAGCCAAAACTGGTCTTTGTCGACATGAATAAACTAACCAGAATGTAATTACATTTTTTATGACTAGAAGTCTAGATCAAGCCTACCGGCGACCGGTAAATAACAATTTGAATATTTTTGCGTGGGAATTTGTTGCCAGATCAATTTAGGGTCAAAATACCAAATAATATTCGAGCTGCTGGATATTGTTTTAGGAGGAAACAGATTAACCAGATACAGAACATGATATATCTCTACATAGTAACTATCAGGTAATGATTGTTGTGATTCGCCATGCATTAAAAAAAAGTGTATTTAATTTGTGGTCAGCATTATTAGATATGGGCAAAGAAATTCTATTAATAGGTTTTCTTTGGATATGGGTCATGTTGTAATAAAAAATAATTTTCCTATTCTTTACAATTACAACAGCAACAGACTCATGAATTATTACGGAGAAATAAAAATGGGGGATGAAAATAGGAAAATCTTATATTAGTCTTTAAAAAAGCTTTTACCAGTGATTACGCATTCCGTAAGCATATTGCACTATCAAAATTGATCGATTCGAATGTATTTATGAATATAAATAAAAGACATGCCCTTTTATTCGAAATATCATTAGCAAGCTAGTTGGAAACTATGGAAAACGCCATCACTAATAATCTTTATTGATATTGGATTCATGGTGTTCTGTGTTGCATTGTGCCAACATCAAATAAATGTTGGCACTGAAAAACGAAATCTGGTAACACCTTGTCTGCGGCAACGACAAACCAAAACGAGTGGCGTGATCGAATGGTCTGATAGAGAGGGTATACAAACTTCAAAACTATGCGAACACGTGGGTCTTTTCTGAGACGACGGCGAGGTCACACGGTTTCCGGACCTTTCTGACAATAAAAGTCATAGAAAATAAAATAAAAAGAAATAAGTAAAAGAGAGCAAGGCATTTTAATTGAGAGTTGGTTGCTTAAAAATAAAAAAGCGACTCATACACGTACTTCTAATTAGACTGATTATGTCTTTCACGCATTATTTACCTGATTCATTTTGTCACAGGCCAATCATCAATTTTATTTATCTCATTTGGCTCATAAGCCTAGGCAAGCTTAGATTGAAACACAAAACAAGCAGGAAAAGTAGGTCTAAAGACAATCGAGATCGGAAAATAATACTAACAGTAGAAAGGAAATAATTTATGTAATGAAAACATTGCTGACGGCGTAACGAATATGATGACAATAGTGATGAGTGGGTGGCATGGAGATGTCTAGTACGTATTATATAATTTCCCACTATCACACATTCTTATACGAAGACAGACAAAGTAAAGACTAGAGAACAAGAACTAAAAATCCATTAAAAGGGAAAAAATAAACGTCAACAGGAAATCACAATTTATCGGCAATGGGACTTTAGGGAAACACTTCATCCCGCTTACATAACTTATGCATTGTGTAATGGCATCACCGAGATGAAATCCTGGTCGTCATAGAAAGCTGTGAACTTATTTGAAAGTGCATTACCGTTTAACAAACTGTAAATCTTATCATATGCGATCTGTATTGCTGTCAGTTAGGAGAAGTGAAAGATTATAATAATTATGTATTTATTACAAAGCGCCTTGAAACATCGTCATTGAGTGATAAATATTTTGGGATTTTACATGATATTGTTGATGTTTTGCTGTCAGTTAGGAGAAGTGAAAGATTATAATAATTATGTATTTATTACAAAGCGCCTTGAAACATCGGCATTGAGTGATAAATATTTTGGGATTTTACATGATATTGTCGATGACGACGACGACGATAAACAGCACAATTCTGTAGCAAAGGTATAAGACGTGTCCGCTCATTGCTTTCATTTTTTATTATTTTTTTATATTTGTATTTGTCTGAATCACAACTCTTCGAACTGTCAATGATTTTTGGATATTTCTTTCGTTGTTTTGAAGTATTTGTTAACTGAAAGAACTTTAAAAGCATAAATTTGTTCCCGCTGTTTGACAGAGAAAATAATTTTTGAGATTTAGAACTAAAATGTAATATTTAGCAACGCGCAAGTATTGCACTTAAAGGCGATCTCTCTTAATCTTAAAAAATAAAAGCAATCCAAGTTAACATAGTTCAACGTATCCTCTCTTCCTCTTCATCTTTACTCTAATACTCTTAACTAACCATCCGCGCAAATCTCCTTTTTATTCTAATGTTTAATGATCCCCAAAATTCGTTACAATGATCATCCAGTAGATTTCAAAGGCAGCCAGTCGCATTCTCAAACCCTCACTGTCACACGATGTCGCACGAGAAAAGTGGACCATTCACGGTCATGGAAAACATCAGGTGATGTTTGGGATTTGGTCCCTCGGCCATTGGCTTGGAATGAACTCCCCTATGACTCTACTTTTACTTTTTATTTTCTTAGCTTAACTCATGGATCTTTCAGGGGGGAGAGAGATTGAAATTGAAAAATGCCTCAGTCTGTGGGTACGTCCCATACATAAAAACGCATTTTACATTTTTTACATTTAATGCATTTTACAAGCAATCTTTGATTCTGGCGACCCCCACTCTTAATGTATCATCTTCAACGTGGGAATTGACGAGATTATTATGATGACGTCATACAGCAGGTGTGAGGTGCCAGATTGACTCATTAAGGACTTAGTACAAGTGACTTAGTTTTTTTTTACGCTTGATCGTGTGACTATTGTGACCAGAAATACATATTTTACTGTCGTTGTCAGTGGTCTGGTCGTTGTGGTGTTACTGTAAACTGTTATGATTATTGTTTTGGTGAGATTTTTATTATTTTCATATTTCATTGCATTTCTTGGAATTTGTGTTTGTGATTTGTTTTTATTCGTTTTGTTTTGTATGTTGTTGACTTTGTTGTTGTCGTTTTTATTGTGGTTGTTACATGTGTATTTGTGTTTATCGTTAATTTTCTTCAGCATTTTTTATATCGATAAATGAGTTCTTGCGCGCCATCTGCCTCAAGTTATCCCTTATATACATCTAACAATATTGTTTTTTTTTTGTGCACACGAAATGATTCAAGTTAAATTATATTGTAATGAATTTACATAATATCACGTCCCATCTACACCTTGCTTTTTTTTAACGAAAAGACAGGCAGTTGACGCCTTCACTCACCATACAAATTTGAATTATTATTTGCATGACAAATTGAAAATCGGGAAGATAGATATTCTTTATAGAACTGCAATATAAATGACAATATCGGAATGAACAAACTAAATCATTTACCCGAGATTCAATGTCGGCATGGATGAGTCGAAGCAAAAGTATGTAACAGTTTCGAACACAAGCTATTGATTCACTTTTTGTGGATTGAAACCTTTTCTTTTCACCGTGTTCTTCTCTCTCTCTCTCTCTCTCTCTCTCTCTCTCTCTCTCTCTCTCTCTCTCTCTCTCTCTCTCTCTCTCTCT
>JASKDV010173532.1:0-22994 GCA_032466395.1 Aegires albopunctatus | reverse complement strand
TGAATTAAGATGTGTTAATGGGTATCTGGCATTGTCCATGTTCAAAACTATTTTTGTACCTTATTGAATTAAGATGTGTTAATGGGTATCTGGCATTGTCAATGTTCAAAACTATTTTTGTACATAATTGAATTAAGATGTGTTAATGGGTATCTGGCATTGTCCATGTTCAAAACTATTTTTGTACCTTATTGAATTAAGATGTATTGATGGGTATATATTCTGGCATTGTACATGTTCAAAACTGTATTTTTGTCAGTTTGGCATCGTTTTCTAGTGGTAGACATTTGGGCTGGCAATCGAACGGTCACAGGTTCGAATCCCAGATGGGTGTTGGGAAAGAATCTTTACATGCATTTCGTATCCGTACCCAGGTGAAAAAGGGTACCTGGCCATAGGTAGAGGAGGATCTTGCCAGTAAATTAGAGTGAAGCGCCTTTCCATCAGGCTCTGTATGCCCCGCGAGGGGTTGTGAAGGATTTTGGATTGTACTGGCCTACCAGGGAAACTCTGTAAAGCGCATTGAGCATATTTAGTGGAAACGCTATATAAGGCGATCTTATTTTTCTGTCCACATTCAAAACTGTATTTGTGTACCTAATGACTCAAGATGTGTTAATGGGTATCTGGCATTGTCCATATTCAATACTGAATATAAACATTATATATATGAGAGTAAGAGTGGCCTTTACCTTTTCATTATTTCTTTCTGATGCATTACAACTGTGTCATTAGAGTGTTTTGGGCTCATTTAAAAATAAAGAAAAAGAATTAGAATATTTTCTCTTTTAACATATGAAATAGATAGGATTTTATCTTTGCAGAAGTTCACTTTAATAGTAAAATTGTTTGATGTATGAGCAATGTATTATTTCATACTTATCATCCCTAAAGAAAAGAGGAAATATCTTTTAGCCTTGCATGGAGCATTTTTGTCATTGATGTCACATTTTTATCATGGTACATGCATCTGTAATTAAAGTTCTTATAGCCCATCTCCACCAAAAATTTTTTTTAAAATAAATATAAAACCAAACCATTGAAAGTGTATCACTGTATAGAGCCAAATAAAATAAGCATAAAGTTTGGTGATATGGAGCCTTGGCAATGTCAGGTCAGTCTCAGATTCCAAATTTTAGCCTCAGTTTTGTACCATCAGTAACTGAGTAAAGTGAGAAAAATCATGCTCAAAGCCTTCAGACCAGGGTTCCAATCTGAGGCATTATTGCCATAATGTTTAGAGGCTACATGATTACACTATTTTAAAAGGCCAACACAACTAAATGTCAATATTTTAATTAAGATAAAATGGATAATAGTAGTAATATTTATAAGAAATGTAGAATTATTTTACGTAGGTTATGGGAAGTAATAATTTGAATGAAGTGAATCTGAAAAAACAAATAAATCCAGATGCTTTTAACTTTGAGCAAATACATTTTTTAATGAATTAAATATTTCAATGTGTAGCTCCCAAAAATTATCATGTGTGTTTCTATAACTATAACTAACCATATCCATTAATCTGATTATAAATATATGTACAAAGTGACATTGATACTCTTATGTGGCCAAAAGTTGAAAGGTAGACTACTTATACCACTAGTGCTAGTGAATATGTGGGTCTCTCAAAATCTGTGGTCCACTCCTTTATAGTGTCAGGTATTTATATTTTAATCTCAATCATCATCAACTTCAAAGCAGGAGACAAAATCTAAGCAGACAAGGGTGGCATTGGTTAGTGTCAACTTCATAAATCATTTTAATGGCTTAAATTTTGTCTAAAAATATTTCACACAAAAAATATGAAGATTTTGTATGCACACTTCAGAAGCTAATGTTACATCAAATAAACAATAGAGTTAAAAAGAGAGTGAAAAATAATAATCCCATTTTTTGATACTGAAGGGCATGACACAAAGGCTACTGATAAAATAAAATAAATGAAAAATTGTGAAGGGAGAGGAGGAAGCTGCTGATTAGGAAAAAGTAAAAATAAATAAACATGGAATTAGTTGTTGTTGTTTGCTTAAATAAGACATAATAAAAAAGGGACAACTTGAAAATAAAAAACTAACGTTAATTAATGTAATATAGTAGTAATAAAAATAATTTGGAACTTTATTTTTCTTATACTGTAATGACCAGGATCAGGCAAGTTTTCTCTCACATTCAGTATCAAACATAAATCAACCAAAAACACCCAATCCAATCCATCACCTGCTTAAAAAAAAGCCAAATTTCTCCTTTAATATTATTTTCTCTGACATTCCAATCCTCATAGTTTTTAGTTTTGCTTTTCTCTCCTTTTTTTTTTTTTTAGTTTTTCGAAGACAGCAATACCATGCAATAATAAATAGTAAATCGCTGTTGTCGTTTTTTCTATTTCATTATTGTTTTGTGTGTTTTATTTTTGACATACTTGCTTTAAGTGAAAAATATGGCAGACATTTTACATATAGTACATGATGAGCAATTCACAACACCAGAGTTAAAAATAAAGATTTTTTCTTTAACTTAATGTGGATATGACACGGGGATTAATCAATTTTTGTTATATCTATGACCCTTTTTGCATAAACGTGGTTATTTACAATGCAAGCTTTTATGCTTATTTTTATGTTTACTATGTTTCATGCATATGTGATTTGGTAGAAAAACGAAACATTTGGTAGCAAAAAAAAATAGTCATTCATGAGAAAGAAAGTGACAGGAAGTATGGGACTTGTTTACAATTACAATAGTAAGTTAGTTGTTTGGAGCTTAAGGGTTCTATCAACCTCTATGTTCATCTCCACACCCATGGAAAAAGTAAGATGATCGGCGAGTTAAAAAAAAACAAAAAACAAAAACAACAAAAAAAAACAGAAGAAGAAGAAATAGGTTTGTAAAAAAAAAAAAAGTCACCACGGAGGAAAAGAACCACTTCAAATAAAAAGTAGAATACAAATAATAATAAAGGTAACTAAATGGAGAGATGATTTACAGTTTATAAAAAAATAATCTCTCAAAATAAAAAACAAAATTAACGATAGCCATCAGTCCCCAGAACATGCACTGCAAAGACCACCCAAGATTTCCTAATGCTCTTTGTGTACAAAAGTACTCGGTCCTTCTAGATAGCAAGTGACTCCGATAGTATTTATTAGTCAAGCAATGCGCACAAATGGGGGATGACCACTGGGTATATTTATCCCTCCTCCAAAGAACCTAATAGACAGAAGATAAGAGTAAAGATGGGAGAAGAAGCTCCCATTTAACCCTTATTTCTTACTACATGCATGGGAAGTACTTGTGTGGGTCTATTTTTCCCTCTCAGTTGAGGATCCAGAACCCACATGACAATAATATTTGAATTACTGTACCATATTTGTACATGCACAGGGTGGCCTTGGTTGGTGTCAACTTCATAAATATTGTTTTATTTTTGACATACTTGCTTAAGTGAATAACACGTTAGAAGTAAGAAAGAGAGATTAAAAGAGTACAGGGTGAAAAAGAATGTGATATGTCTAAAACTGGTTGGCATATTGAAGCTAGTATTCCAGTAATTCATCAAGACCAGACAACTTTCTAGTTCACATGTTTCTACATTTTTTAGTAATAATATGCTGCCTCACATCCAAGCTACAAGAGTCAAAATAACAGGAAATAAAACAATTATGAATTTATTTATAAATACAAAGCAACTTATGTATCATTAACAAATAAATACTTATTTCGTTGATTAAATAAAAAGTGCCTTCAGTAGGACATATGTGGTTGAATGTATTCCAACATTTTCATAACTATGAGTAATATAACAGATTATATTCTGTTTACATCTTTTGAGGAGTGTACAAATAAATAAGTAAATAAATAAAAATATAAAACAAGACTCAAATACTGTCATCATTGTGGAATTTCTTCAAAAATCTATCTATATTATTATGTTCTGAGCAACATCAGTATTGCCTTTTAAATAATTCAGACTCATGGTTGAGTCAGGCCTTAGTAATAGTAGTACAAGTGGAACGCACATAATTTGTTAGTTTTTGGTGGTTGTTTTTTTTCTCTATTTTTGTTTTGTATCAAAATTTTAGAGTGGTTATTAATAGACAAGAGGTAAAGATTTTAATAATTCAGTTCATTTAGAGACAAGATCTATTTTTTCTTTCGTGATCAGTTTTCAATTAATATTGCTGCAGATTTTAGAATCAACTCTCTCCATTAAGGCCTATAAAACTGGAGCAAGTCACTGTTTCCTAGCCCATGTTGGGCAGAACTAGAACTAATCTTCATCATTATTTTAGAACAGAGAGTCATTTTGCGCAACGTCATAATCCCAATAAGAGCTAGCATCCGTTTTACTCACTAGGAGGGAGGGAGGGAGGGAGAAAGAGAGGAAAAAAGTGCAGAAACCGTTTATAAGGACAATGTCACAGCTGTAGTGACAAAGATTTGACTTACTGATCATTGTCTAGAACCATGTAAGCCGACAGTTGAACCATTAATGCTAGAGGAAATCTCCTTTTTCACTCATTACTTATCTAGTAAGATAATGTCATGATATGGACTATTTGAAGATTTAGAATCTTGAGTATGCTTTTTAAATCTCTCCAAAGTTTACATACAGGAAAACAAGACTAAAAATGAAGTAAATTGAATAAAACTGCCGTTTGCATCCAACATGCAGTATATTTCTCTTTATTCTCAATAGCTATACTACGTATAGGTTGCAAACGGCAAAAAAAACAAAACAACAACAATCCACTAATACAATTAAAAAAAAAAAAATCCCTGCAAAATAAGAGACAAGAGTAGGAGTAATTATATACTCTATTAAAATTAATTTTGGCAATGAAAATTTAACCCATAGCTACTTCTAGACAGATTCCAATTCATTCAAACAACATCATCATCTCTTATTCTGCTAAGAATTATATTATTCCTAATATACATATGCACATGTACTTGCATTTATCATCAAGACCTTTTCATTACATTGCTAAAATCTGTAGTGGTGACAAACATTAAATTATGCTTTCTCACTTTTCATCTTCAGAAAGATGATCAAATAGAATTTTTAAAAAGTGGTCGTGGTAGAACAAGGGAATGCCTAGAGCTGTGGGTCACTTTGGTGTAGTTCTTTGTCACGCCAAAAGGACTTTTTACATGCCAGAATGTCAATATCAATGACATCCCTACAAATGATACAGACCTACCACCCAGACACCAAGTGAATGAGAATAACTTTCAAAAAATGTCTTTAATAAACCCTTTGCCTCATATAGAAACACTTCCAAACAGCCCATCTAAGAACAAAGGAATTTCAGACTTCAAAAATGATTTCACGAATTCATTTTTCAAAGGGTGATCCAATTTTTAAAACAATAAAAAAATCCCCGATACAACTTATTCACCATTTGGGAGTCAATGCACATCCAGTTGGTATTGGCGGGCAGGTCTGGTATAATAACACAATACAAAGAATGGCAACAAGAAAGAGTGTGATGTCAATGACGCTGTGAATGGCATTTCTACATGATGCAAATGGTTCTCTCTAGATATAAAACCTTTGATAACATAAGGACAAATCAAGACATTTATCACCTATGTTCAACATTCATTTCCAACATGAGTGATACACGCAATGCCTTTTCTATGACGCCTTAGCACTCAAAGCGGCATTTGTCCTCTCATACATTTCTTCAATCTGCGTGGCAAACACTTTACGAAGTTCATTTCGCTTGCTCTTGAAGGTTGGCGTCAAAAGTCCATTTTCCACAGAGAAGAGTTCAGGATGCAAGAGAACATCTTTCATCTGAAATGACATGCAAAGAATGAAAATCTTAATATGATGATCATTTTGTCTCTCTGCAAGAATGAAATTCAAGTAGATAACATAACAATCTTGCCAAGGGTATCATCTTTTATTTCCTCCATTCTTCAGTAAGTAATTAAAATAGTACTTTATACATCCCTCTCAGGAAATTCTTAAAGTAATATTATTATTATTATCATCATCATTCTTAATTATAATTCTTAATGTGATTTCATTGGCTACACAAGTCTAGGAAACGTATATCATTGTTAGACTAGCCTGCGTTTCCATTTTGTGACTTTCACAAATGATTTATTGGCCATCGCCAGGAATTAATGGTGTTTATTTGCTTATTATTGTTGTTACCATTTGCTTATTATTGTCGTTACCAACACAATGGGATTTTTAATGGGTTTTCATCAAATCTTAGTTGGTATAAGTTTGTTTTTTTTTTTTATACTTATAATATATAAGGAAAAAAATTGGGACTTTGAAATGACATATGTGGGATATCAATATAAGTGGGCTGCTGCACTGTAGAAGTTCAGATTGTGATTCAAGTAAGAATCATTGAAATAAGTAGGCTGCTGAAACTTAAAATTGAAGGGAACGGAACAACAAGAAGGTTATGTCACATGACGTCAGTTTTGAGACAAAAAGTGTGGACAACCTTGCTGTTACATAATTGCACACTTAACATGATCAGCATTCCACATGGTTTACAGGGATGGAACCAAGCCTCGAAAAATAAACCTGAACATTCCTGAGCCGCTCGTGTGCCGGTTAGACGGACAGTGAATTGCAATGAAGAAAAAGACGGACAAATGCTATTATTTCGTCCAAGTATTTTTGCTCTTGATTAAAAACCAGAAAAACCAGAAGGGGTTCCATCCCTGGGTTTAGCTTTACTGTTTAATCATTGATATAAAAAGATAGCCCATGCATGAACCCCAAAAGAGGGCCAACTGAGTTGTTACAATGACATATCAAACAATCAACTAGCCATATAGGCATTTCCGTAGAACATCATGATCATATCTCAAAACGTCAATTATAATGATAATAATCCTCTCTTTTCGTAAAGTATTTCAATCTGAAGTAAATAAAGGAGGAATTTTTTACTAGTGGCATGTGAACTTTTAGTGGGTGTATGGATGAGTGGGATTCTGTCAGTTTGATCATTACATTACAGGGATAAAAGTCCTATGTGATAATCCAAAATTTTCTGTGGCAATGAGTTTTGACAGCTAAATAGTGGTAAACTGTATGAAATATTTCGGAACTGACCTGTTCTAGAGATGACAGTCCATTCTTCTTGGCCAACTCACTCAGATCTTTCATAATTGCTTTCTTGATTTCCTGTAGAATAGATTAAATTGTTCATGTAATTACGTTAAACTTATGGGAGAAAAAAAATGTCATTTCATTTTCAAAACTTTGCTCTATATATTGAAACATTGGAACAGAACATTTCATTAAAAAAAATGAGAGAGCGATCTAGTTGAAAAATCTTTTCTAAATGAGCCTGATCCTAAGAAGTAAAGCATACAAGAAATAAATTAACATTCAACATTGCATTTTTCTGAAATAAGGTTTCCCATAATATCTTTTAAAGTGCTATCAAAAGCACTTAACTAAAACAAAATAACAGCCAAATCGTACCTCATTGCAGCACAAATCTGTTGGTGATCCTTTTGCGCCAACCTTCTCAGCCAGAGCTGGTAGTGTTTCAGGATCAGGAACAACAACACCTACTAAAAATGACTGTATTGGTAAGGGAAAAAAATAAACATTAGAAAAATGATTAAATCAGGAAGATTTTAAAAATTATGTATATATATTATTTTAATTTTATATATATATTTTTTCTAAATGAGAATATACCTAATTTTTCTCTTCCCTTTCTCACTAGGAGATGGTCAGCAATAAGAATAAGAATGATACTACTGATTTACTGCACGCACTAATATCTTTGTTAATTTAGATTTCTAAAATTTTTCTTAATCCTGACTAGAAACAAGATGAGGGCATTATTCTCTCTCAAGCAATTAAGGAGCTTAATTTACAGTCACATAAGGAAGGCATTTCCCCCATCTTAATAACCATCTCAAGGTTCATTGGGATTGCAGTACTGATTGCATGATGTCATACTGTTTATCTTATAAAGGGTTGACTGGAACATCTTAATACTTGAAAACTAGATTCTTATATGGGAGCATCCATCAATGGCATATTGATTTTTTGTCCTCTACATTTTAAGGAATATCCTTTTATCTCTTTTCTATAACTATCTTCTAGGATTAATTATTACTTTTTATGCCGTTTTCTTCTACTTAGATGCAAAATTATACCTATGTAAATTCGATACATAATGTTTTTTAATTCTATATTATTCTAAATTTTACTGTTAAAGTTCTTAGAGCTATTTTGTATAAGCGCTATATAAATGTTCTCATTATTATAACACATTTCAAACCATGTGAAAGCTCCAACAACATTTAACAACGATTGTGATCTGACACAGTGACATGGATTCATCTTGTTTTGGTCAAAATTTTCTCATTAACCACGACCATTGGCAATGTGACTTGAGGCAAATCAATTAAGCCCATTTACCTCACCCAACCAAGGAGTAAACGTGAATCTTTTAATAGGCAGTGAAAGAAAGACCTGGTTCATATCCAAATAGAAATTTGCTGTGGGCTCATAAAGGAGCTGAGAAATACTTAAGTGATATAGATTTTGGGCATGGGAGATAATTCATAATACAGAGTATAAACTTTGATCATTATTTTCTCTAGATTTCCACGCATTCTTTTTTTTCTTCAGATTTATACAAAAAGAGTTTTGACCTACCTGTAAACTATCTCCATGAACGTAAACCTGTGCAGCGTATGGACTCTGTACCAAAATGTTTTCTATCTTCTCAGGGGCAATGTATTCACCCTATTGAGGAATATGAGGACAAAAAGTTTGTTATATATGGTATAAATTATCTTTCATAGACGGGCACTACTAACACACTAACTAAATGGTTCGAAGAGGGAAGAAGATGTTTAATTTATTGAAATAATCAGAATCAGAATTTTCATTGATCTCATTTTGACAAGAAATGTTTCTCAGGCACACAACAACAACAACAAAAAAACCCAAAAAACTAAAGCAAAACAAAACAAACCAACGTTCTACGTCAATGCTAGAATAATACAATATTCAGTAACATGTTGTGAATTTGTGAATAACAAAAAAAAAGAAATACAAATGGTACTAGTGCCTGTGTAGGAATAACAATAAAACATGATAAAGATAGCATCATAACATAAACATAATGACAAATCATATCAAAATTTGAGATAAAGAATTAGGAATGTCTGGCCACAAAGAAGAATGTTGTTACCATCAAAAGACATTACAAAGTTTTTTTTACAAAGTTAATTAAAATGCAGATAATTCATTGCCACCTATCATGGCCTCCATGGGCATCATTTTTCCCACAAAATATATGATCAATGAACAATTGAATCAATTTCATTATTATAATCATCAACATCATCACCATAGATTTCACTCACCTGTGCAAGTTTAAAGATATGCTTCTTACGGTCTATGATTTTCAGTACTCCAGTCTGAGAAGTGATAAAAGGAGGGTGAAAGAATTGTTAATGATTTTATGACTAAAAAAAAAAAGAAAAGAAATAAGTTTATAAGGTAAACATAATATCCACAAAAAGGAAAAAAAAAAGGGAGAAAAAAACTATAAAAAAAAACAACACACACCAGAAACTAAAACTTAAGAACTAGCAACAACTAAAATCAGAAGCATGGATTGAGTTTAGAATAGGCCACAAATCCTCAAGAGACTTTTCTTAAAGCTATTAAACAGCTTCGTGTACTCCCATGGCACTCTGAGGTGTAAACGATAAAGAATGCAGTAAAATTAAGTGTCCTGCACTACATTTCTTATAACATATTAGCAAATCAGGACAACTGTCGTTTTTTTGGGGTTTTTTTGTTGGTAAAGCCTTATGGCCTTTAGGGTACCATGAGCTTTCTATTTTGCAAAATCTGAATAGATCTAGATACCCATTTGCTACTATGTCAAAGAGAGAATCACATGAAAAGGAAGTCCATTCTACAGGATCAAACTCATGATTCCTGCTTTGTTAACCCCTTCACTTTTAAATTTAGTCTAAAATTGTTGTGCCACTGTTAATGCGTATTACCATGAGATAGAAAATCATTTACTTCTTATCACTTATACTTACAGGTAACCATTCCCCAATGTCGCCTGTATGCAGCCAACCATCCTTGTCCAAGGCTTCATCAGTTTTTTCTTTGTCCTTCCAATAGCCTTGAAACACATTTGGACCCTTCAGACAAACCTGGTGAACATCAAGGGAATCCAAAAGAAATACATTATCCCATAGAAAAAACTATGAGGACCGATTATCAAAATTTATCCTACAACCCAACATGAGCAATGATATCATAATTCTAGGTTGAAGACAAAATACTTTTGAGTATAAGTTAAATATTAGGATTACAGAAGTTGAATCTAAAAAATAGAAGTGACATGCTTCTACTGACTTGAAACTAGAACCTGCAATGCACCGCCAACTACAAGTACATAGAGCATGAATTTACTTATTGAATAAGCTATGTAAAATTTTCCACTAGTCTTACTCCTATGAAAATATCTACAAGCTCGTAGCAGGGAAACCTCTCATGTGACAAGACTACTAGTGTGAATCATCTAAAGTTTATACCATTTGATTGCAAGTTGACCTTCAAACTAATACTCCACAGAGGCATGGATGTACAGGTATGAAATTGTTGTCGTTTTAATTCTTTAATATCCCTTAGTTGCTATATTGAACAGTAAATATAATTGTTCGCACAAAAGACCATAAAAAAATATTCAAAAAGTGGATGGAAGGCAAAAGAAGAGTTACCTCTCCCTTATTGTTGTTGGAAAAGTAATCCATTTCTGGCACATCAGCGAGCTTGATCATGTTGCAGGGAACTGGTGGACCCACGTGGCCTAATTTGTTAAAATAAAATCAGAATACAAATATGCAAATTACATGCAGATAAATACACAGGGCAAACCATATAAAAATTATTGTCCTAAAATTGTGATCTTTCTTATCTTGCTTACAAAATTTTGAATTCTGTCAATGAGGCAGCCAGAACAGATTACCGTTTGAAGAAATCTCCAGGGTATCTTTTACGCCAACAACCAACGTTCTGAAACTTTTCTCACTCAGAGAGGGATAGTTACCAAATACTACTTGGCTGAGGACCTGAATTATCTTATATCTAAAATCATATGGATCAAATTACATTAAATTTTTCAAAAATTATCACTCCATCTCATCCCCCACATGAAATATGTACGGACTCATTTACTACAAATTAATTAAGAATACCCCCACCCCCACCCATCAAATTTAATATCAAATGAAAATGTAAAGGTAGAATGAGTAGTTTTTCTGTCTTAGAAAATATACCAACACCAAATTAATGACATATATAGAGTATAGAGCTGGTTGTAAACTGATGACAAGCAGCGCAGTTTCTCCAAAACTAAATTCAGAATTGTGAACTCATGTATTACCTGCTTCACTGTCTCCCAACAGGGTCAGTGTACTGATGCCAGCATTTTCGGTTTGACCGTAGCCTTCAAGTATCTGTGGGTGTATGACATGAAAAATTATTAACCCTAAAATCAATTAAAGAACGTCTTTGAAGGGCATGATTAATCAAAATTCACCTTATCCACAGATATAGTAATTAAAACCCTCATAAGGATAAATTATCATGTGAAATTCTTTTGACTTTTTCTCTCAAGAGAAAAGAGAAAGGAGTAGCGGGTAATCCAGCTCTATTGTTAAATAAAAGCTTTCTAAAATATGAAGATACTGGATGACCCCTTGCAACGTTGCTTGCAATAATTCAAACAAACACAATGTTAGAAAGAAGCCTATTTCACTCATACGGACACATGATGGAATGTAAAATTCTTAATCTCACACCTCTATTGCCCTCTAACTCTTATTATCTAAGATACCCTAAGGTTCTCCCCTTCGCTGCCTCACACACACCCACACAAGCACATACATATACAATACGTCTCCACGTCTTGAGACAAAGACCTCAGCTTGCCAACGTCACAGCGAACCTTAGATAATATCATAGCGTGTTATGGGTACTTTATCCACCTATTGCTTCTTTCTCTACCAATCATGATGGGCTATTGCTACTTTCTCCACCAATCATAATGAACTATTTTCAAATGTTTTTTTATAATATCAGATTCACTGAGATTTAAAATGATTTATTGGACTTGTTGGATCATTCACAAATGCATCCTCAGATTCACTTACGGGACATCCCACGATGCATCTCAAGAATGAGAGTACAGTTGAGGAGAGAGGAGCTGATCCAGTGGTGATGACTCTCACCCTTCCTCCAAGGGCAGCTTGGACCTGACGAAACACAACCTTGTCCCAAATACTATTGTTACGGATCACTCCTCTGTGGATGCCAAACATTTTCAATTGTAAATTGTATTCAAGTGAATCTTTAGAAAGTATAAGTAAAGGTAAATTTTAAGTTCTCACATCCACAACTTAGTCCTGCTTTTGGCACCTCACAACTATTTGCTGGCTGCTCTAATGGCTGCACCTACTGAACTAATAAATTATTTGATTTTGCACCTGGCTATGCACAGATATGGTACAAATATAACATTATCATTGTTCTTATTCTTTACACTCCAACAACTTGAAGCCTACTTATGTTATTATACCATTATTGCTGTATTCTTTTTCCTTTACTTCTTCCTCCTCCTCCACTTCTTCTTTTTATTATTATCATGCACATATTCATGTGTGAGAGAGAAAAGGAAACTTAATGTATCTTAAAATTTCATTTGGTACAAAACATTGATGTTTTATCTCTTGCTATTCAATTTAATGTCCTTGTGGGATTAATAAAAAAACAACTGAATTTGTTATAAAACCAATACCATGACCATTATTCTCACCTTTTCAATTCCTTCATTTTACTGCTCAAGGCCATGCCAAAGAGCATTTTTTTAATTCTACTAGCATTGACTCCAGTGGTCACCTGTAGTTGGAGGAGAGAGAAAGAGAAAAATGTTTTTGTTTGAAAATTTTTAACTAAATCGTTGATTACTTTATATTACTATTAGTATTTAATAATCCTGCTTCGATGGAAGATAGAAACATGGGTTGATACGAACTGCATTAGAGGAGGACATGGCATGGTAGACTCCATAAGAAAGTATTTTCATAGTTTCATGAGAGAAACGGTTATTATCAATTTCAAAGACTGCAAGAACACTCTGCAGAGGAAGTAGCCAAAATCCCAGAAATCCAATATAATTCTACAATCAACTCTTAAGTTCATACTATTTGAATGCTTGTATCATACTCTGAAAATACACAAACTAGAGAAATACTGACTTTGTCATAAAATCTGTTCAAGAGACGTGGAACTGATGGGAAGACAGTAGGCTGTAACTCCTTTATGTCGTCCATCAATTTCTTGACATCACCTTGGAAGTAGCCAATTTCTCCTCCTGTGATCAGAAAAGCTGTCTGAAAATAGAAAAGAAAGGCAATAATTTAATAGCAAAACTTCCAACAATAGTTTAAGAAAGGAGGACAGAGAGAGTAAACTTTATGCAGTAAATGTGAAGATAAATTCTAAGTGTGTTTGGGCAAGCTTGTATATTTAATTTTGTGATTATCTATGTTATCAAGTACATCTCCCTTTTTATTATATGAATGAATAGTGGAAAATATTATTTCTAAATTCATTCAAATACAAAAAATAGAAAAAAAGATACTTCTAGAAAGTTCAAGCAAGAGCAAAACAAATATAAATATAATAAATATTTTAAAAAATATTCAAATAAAGAAAAACATAGCTTTTAAATGTACGTGAAGATTAAAATAAAATGATTACATTAATTGAAGATAAGATATTTATACCTCCAAAGCTCTTTCATAGGAATGTGCCAAAGGTAAATAGGAAATCACACGATCTGCAGGGTTGAGGTTCACACCACAAGCATCCTAGTGTTGGGATAGATTTGATAATCATGAATTCATTTAATAACTGTTTTAAATGCGTTGGGAGACAACGTTGCAAGTCAAATTTGCATCTCTAATAATTATAAATATTCCAACTATTTATTCACAAATTATTGAAACATACATAGTGATACGAATTAAGTTTGTCCTAATGTCATATATTGTGCAGACGTTGTTCAGAGATTTTGTAGACATAGCTTACACTTCCAGGTTCATACATGACTTTATTTGATGAATTTACAATATCCTTAATAAAATGTAAATTCTCTTGAGCCTCTTTTCTTTATTTATACGGTTCTTCCAATGGCAAGTGGATTCTTTCCTAGTGCATATTATTACACCATCACATCATGTTTGGCATTTGGCGAAGTTTACACACATGGGGAAAGAATCCTCTTGCTTTGGAAACCAAAATAAATCAATGAAAAATAAATTTCAAATTTAGATTTTTTTTCCCCTTCTAATTATCTTTTAACAACGACAGGAAGAACGACCAAAACCTTATTGTATATCACGTCCCTGGTGCATTGCATCCGTGTAAGTAAATGTAACCATTCTTAAAAAGCTAACAACAATTATAACTCACCAATTGCTTGATAGCAGCTGAGACAGCGGCCACAATGTTGCGATGGGTGAGGACGACACCCTTAGGAGTGCCTGAAATCAACGTCAGATAATAACAATTTAAGAATCCAAATTCAAAATCTTGGTTTATTGTCGGTATATAACAATAAATTACATACATTTAAACTATAAATAAATACATAGAACAGAATCCCAAGAGAAGGCTCGGGTAAACCGTAAAGGTTTTTAACTGACATAATCACATGAAGATAACAAGGCATAAAAATCAAAATAGCCAAAAATTACAAATACAATACTATTTTCATTTAAAATATTTGCAGGCATAAGATTCAATTTAATAATTTTATAGGTTAAAACAACTCTCACATTAAAATAAGGTTTATGAATTGATTATGATTTGTTGTCGAATGTAATCTATAAATATCATTACTGTAGTGTGTAACTCTCTACCATTCAAACCGGTTTCGCTTTGTTATTTTTTTTCCCCTCCCCAATTACATAAATGTTGGATATCATCAGACACAATTAACAATCAGCAGAATGCTAAAAATTGTATTTCCTTTCTCCTTTACCAAATCATGTATTAATGTTTGGGTTTTGACCCTCACTGTCAGACCCACTTTACTGAACGCAGCTAGAAAAGCGAAACAAATCAAAAGGAGGAAAAAACAAAAACAACACCCCTTTTATATTCTCTATCCCTACTTACTCTCAAATATAAATACTTAAAAAGTTTTTTTTTTTTAAAATCTTCAACACCACAACAGATAATCTCTAGCCACCAAAATTCCGGCAATTTGTTCCGAAAAGAAATAAGAAAAAAATCTGTGATTACTGAAGTCCGGGTTAGAGAGACCAGACTGTATGATTAATTCAGCCACATAAGAATAAAATCAAATCTTGGATTTTACCTGTGGTGCCACTAGTGTAGCAAATCATGCATATATCATCTGGACTTGGAGGCTGGAAACAGAATCAAAGGAATAAATGTAAAGAAGTCTATTGAGAAGGATATTTGTACTATTAGAAAATCCTATTCTAATTCATTAGATAAAGCACTATTATTATCCTTACAATAGGAAGTGAAGGTGAAAGTAAGTTGGAATTGCTTCAGGGTGAATGAATTTCTTGCCAACCCATGGTCAAAATTAGTATAGAAACATTAAAATAATATAATTTTTAGATATACATTGTTAATGCGGATTTTATCTTAGGAAAATAAAATTATTCCAAAATTTTAGTCCCAGTCAGATTATTTTTAAATGATATTTCAAATACTTAAACCCATTAATATAGTCCACATATGCCTCATACCTTTATTAGATGGCATTGATGATGATGATTATTGTTATTGCTATTATTTCCTCATCTTTTCTGAGCATTTTGCATTTTATTTGAGCTTAATATATTAACCGGTTCAAAAGCTACGTGAATTTTAATGCGCCTAGGTAGCAAATTTTAGTTGTGAGAAAATCAAGTTTAAAGTTGGTAACAACAATACAAGGAGTTAGATTGCCTTATAAAAAGAGAAATTTAAACCTTTTTAAAAGTTGTCATCGTAGTAAATCTATTAACAAGATCAAGATTGATAATCGGACTACAGGATTCTGTTAACATCAAAATTTCTTTGAATGTCATATTTTGACTTTGAAAGGCCCTAGCATGAAATTAGCTTTTGCGGGATGTAATGGGTTTACTTGCGTGCACACACATATGCCTTTGATTGGGTGTCGCTAGGTGCTGTAGTCTTTCTTGAAAGTGTGAACATAATTTCAGCTTCATTTTTATTATAGTATAATTATCATTAGTATCATTAATATTATTATTGTTGTGTATTAAAAATAATTTCAGAGCATTTTTATACTAATGAAATAAATATATAATCTGTAAGAAGTTTGATTGAAAAGAATTCAATATAGTGACTAACAAATGTCAGCTTCTTGAGGTGAAAATTAAGAAACTCAAATCAAATCATAAAAAATAGGAGACAATATTCCTAAATTTCCTCTTTAAATTGCATGTACTATTATCCGATAATTTTAAGAAAACAGCATTTACTTACAGTTGGTTCTACTGGATGTTCCTGACCAAGTTTCTACAAGAAGAAAAAAGAAGAGATGGGGGGAAAACAAAATTAAACATTTACATGAATAATACAGTGCATAATCATATGTCATATATTTGAATTAAAGCTAAAGTCCAAAGAAATTCTAGGAAATCATAATTAATGATCACCTCTGTTATTATCCTTCTCTCTACTACCAAATACATAACTTAAAACTCAATGGAGCTCGTCTTCGTATTCATAAGGCAATTATGACCTTTTGATTTATCATTACCTCTACTTCTGAAGCCTGCAATAATTTTATGCCTTCTTTTGCAGCAGCAGCTTTGCTTTCCTCGCTGATGGTATCAAAAAGTATGATCGTTTTTAGACAGGGTGTTTCTTTCCGTCTGTCCAACAATTTCTTGATTTTATCATTGGTGTCGCAAACAATGGTGGATAAATTTGCTGTGAACAAGGTTAAAGTTAAGAATCAGGATGAAATATGGTAGTTATAAGTTTCCTCAGCTGCCTTGTAAACAGCCGAGGGTTTTTATTTACACATGGGACCTCCGAGATTATAGTCTGTCTCCTACAGGATTTGGCATTCTTTATCGTAGCAACTTAAGAATAGGGGCCAGGAGATCCGAAAAATTGGATTTCAAATTCAAGCCTGCACAGGTTTGAACAAGGGACCTTTGGTTTGGTATCCGCTCTCCCCATATGACTTACACTAATGTCAGAGTCAAATGAATGGCAGTATATACCTGTATAAACTTTGACATGAACTGCACATCATTTGATGTTGGCAGACGGAATTTCCCGGAAGATTCAATCATTTAAAAAATTCATAACATAAATAAAACCTTTTCTTCTTTTTCTTTTTAAAAAACAAAATCAACACTATTTGTATAAATGTTAATACAGTAGTTTTCGCGAGAGTGTCCTTCGGCTGAATGTCCGTTTCGCTTAAGTGCCCGCTTTTCCACCGAAACAGAATTTATTCTATCAATTTCACCACTCTAAGTGCCCACCTGCTAAAAAGCTCTTTCACCTAAGTGCCTGTTATTTCTTGATCATGCCACATTAAAATGGTAGCAAATGTCAAGCAACGCTTGATAATTAATCAGCGATCACTTTTTAAGGCTAGCAAATGTGCGTTATCGTTTAATTGCGTGGTTAATTTCATCCCTTTGTTACTATCGGCAAGGTGAGAAATCCCCATGTTTCCACGCACTGATGACAGGTTGACTCTGAAATGATGGACATATGTAACTTCAACAATCATCCAATCAAATGCACCGAAGTAGCAAAGGGGGCAGGGCAATGATCTGGACTTGAGCAGGCATGTTCAATGACCCAAACCAGTTCAGATGACATGTCCAAATCTACCGATGTACATTAGACAATGCAATCAAATCCCACCTGGCACCACAAAATAATCTGTCTGGCGGTAGAACAAGAGGATTTTGATCTTTTCGATAAGGGCTACTTGTGGTGTAAGTATAAGAGGACTTCAAAATTAGTGAAGTCATTGAGAGGAGGCTTGCGAGATGTTTGATTTCACGAACTAAATCAGTTATGACATGCCTATGTGCATATGTCTCTAATTTTTATGACATGCATACAATTGTCAGTGTAAATGATTTCTTAAACGTTTTTTACACTAAAAATGAAGTTAAAAATCATAGAAAAGACCGACAATTTTATTGGTAAACCCAAAAGATTGCATGTGTATTTAAAATGCAACTGATAATTGATCTCTAGCCCCCCGCTTAAATGACCCTTTATGCTGATTCCCGACTACCGAGCACTCAGGCAAAAACTACTGTACATATTTCTATGAAAACAAAATTAAAAATTCATTGAGACCAATCATCTTCATAGAATTCTAACCAACCTTGGTTGACAATAAATGCACAAGCCTCTGTTCCAAGAGTGTCGTACAAGGGAACTGAAGCCATTGAATGGCGGAAAAAGCTTTGATCTGCAATGGTGTACTGAAAAATATATAGGAATATTTCTAATGTTACAGGAGCCAATCATAGCTGAAACTCTTTGTTCTTCATAAGGAATCTATAATTATAATGCAACCATGATAAGTAAATCAAAAGCACAAATTAGTTTACTTTATTTATTCATTTGATAACTTAGGCTGTAACTTTTAAAAATCTTATATAAGTCTTTGAGTCCCCAAAGGAAAATTTTGTTGATGGCACAACAGCGTATTTTGACACTAAGCACAATTATCCAGCTCAGGATATCACCATTTTGCTTTTTATAAGTAAAGCACCCAGAGGCCTTCACATTTTAGACATACAGTCCTGTCTCTCTAATCCAAACACCTCGGTTCCCGGAAATTTCTTTGGATTACAGAATTTTCCGGATTAGGGAATGCTAAGAAATAATAAAAACAAAATCCGTTCCCAGAAAATCCTTCGGATTACAGAGGGATTCGGATTACAGAGACCAGACTATTTAAATTTCAAAGATTGGCATTCTGTAATTCAATAGATAATAAACCAAGAGAATCCTCACCTCGGGCCTGTTCTGTGAGTAGATGCCCATTAAGGTTTCATTGCCAGCCTTTATACCTAGGGCAATCAAGCCAGCACCAAAGTTTGTGGCTCTTGCATGGACCTAAAAGGAAATTTAAAAAAAAGAGAAGGTAAATGCAATGTCAATTCCTTTGTAAAAGGAGCTAATACGAATAAAAGAAGATGCATAAATGTATAAACTATATAAAGCAATGGTAATAGTAATACGAATGAATGATGTTGGCTTGGTTAAAAAGATATTTTCCATCATTAGCCTTATAACATCTGTGTCAACTAACATAAACTTGCATAACTTTGATTCACTATCACATAATTAATGAGTTAATACAAACCAACCATCGTATAATCATAAAAATTGCAGCTATTAAACACATTATATATCCCTTAGTTGAACATTATAATGGAAAATGGCACTAGACATTGATATGTGTAAATGCTCTCAAAAAATTAATAAAAATAAAAATAAATAAATTATATCATATCATATCATTACATCTAATTTGTCAGGTTTCTTTACAACACCAACATCATAACACAATCAATTGCAACTCCAACTGATTTCATTGTTATATTATTGTAGTTTAGACTACAAGATTCATGTTGCTTACCTCGTTGTATGTCATCCACTTGAAGGGGGTAGAGGAATCTGGTTTCCATCCCAGGCATTGAGCATCTCCTGTAGGATGAAAATAGAATTTCATCAACTGAACTTGAGGGTTCCAAAAATAGTAACCTCGGCTGAACTACATCAATGCAACTCAGTTTAGTTAGCAGTGACATTACTTGTTCCAGGACAGCAATACCATAGTCAGTAGGCCTTGCAGGAGCCTAAAACTGTTTGAAGCTTATGCAAAATCAACCCCCAAAAAGCCCTCACCAGATGCACAATGATTATATGGGAGGAGAGGCACCGTATTCAAGTCATGGATGTCTTGAAAACAAAAACAAAAAGTAAGGGCTAATAACTCCCTGAGATCCCATCACACGCCCACACTGCCCCGGGTCCTACAAATCTCAAATTTGGCTCCACAGTCACCTGGCCGATGGCAAATGGGTGCAATGGTGTATAGTGCCATCATCGACAATACTGCCGTGCAAAGGCAAACTGACAGATCTCAGCTTTTTTCAATTCCAAGAAAAATGAAGAAAAAAACTTTCAAAATTGCATGTGTCAAAAGTAATGAATGCTTTACTTCAAAACATTAAAAATACCGTTTCTAATGGAAATACGCTGCTCAGCTTTTGACACATGATAAAAATGGGTACGATATGCCCAACGAAAATAGAAAAGATGCCAACATTTTTGGAGATATGTCGCTTTACCTTTGCAACGCAGAATAATGGACTACTATGACAACAATATGGGAGTCATTGTCTGCCTTGTACAATGAAATAAAAAAAGCTACAAAAAGTTTAATCATTCTCACTTTTAACTTCAAGAACGCACCAGATGGGCAAATCTTACCTGAGACACGAGTTCCCCTGTTGAAGCCCTCAAAGACAGTGGTAACATCATCATAGTAAGTCTCTATCAGTTTGTTGTTATCACACAACTTGGAAATTCTGGCCCCATCTGCGGTCTGTTTTGGAAAAATGGAAAAAAACACTCCATGTAAGTCACAAAGGTCTTAGAAATTGCAATAACATGGACAACAGTATTTGGCAAGATATGTTCATGAGGGGATAGATAGCTCAGTAGGTTACGGCGTTGGCCTACGAAGCCAAAACATCCGCGAGTTTGAATCCTGCTCTGTGCAGACTTTATGTTGAAATCCCATTTTCTCTCTCAAATTTCTTCTCCCTTATTCTGTGGTAGACAGGATATAAGTGCCAAGTCCTATCTGAGACGTAAGATAAACTTGGAGATCCCATGTGCCTTTGCACATGTAAAAGAACCCTCAGTGGTTGAAAATGGATAATAGCAAGCCGTTCCGGCCGCCACCCTGGCAAAATCCGGTTCAAACCATGTTCTTATTTTAGAGAAACACTACCATACTTCCTGAAAATACATTGCCCTGATGCAGCCCAACATTCAGCATCCATTGTCAGATCTGACCGATGGAGGCCTATGATGTTCAGATTTACTTAGATCTACATACAGCTAGTTAACAAACAAAATACTTAAATTCAGATACCTCAATTTATCTATTTATTTATTATAATTAATTAATCAATTATTTTTTTTTGGCGAATTGACAGTAATACTCAACCACGTTGAGTTTGGTCAGTTTATTTGAAGAAGAAGGTGTCTTTCACACAAAGAGTTGATTCAAATAGTATTTGGAGCATTTTCCATGCTACTTAAAATTTAAGGAATGTTACTTGACATACACACCAACAAAAAAAAAGTGGTCCTTATACAGCGCACACATCCACAGCATAGTGCTGATCAAGACACTGCAATGTCAATTATGCTACCATGATTGACAGCAACACAGTACAAGACTTATAGCAAGCTAACCACGATTATATTATTCGGACAAAGACACCGTTGTCTTAACGGCCAGATACTCATTCACAAATGAGTCAAGTGAGGTACCGATAAGCGGGCCAAAGTGTCTTACCTATGGAAACATTACCAATGACCAGCGATTATCAAGAAAATTAATTTGTGCCAAGCAGACCGCTGTTGGTAGCTAGAGCTTCTCATGTTTGAACCGTGTAACCACTAGGCCACTGGCAAATAATTATTGGTGTCACATTAGCAGTAAAACTGACTGTGTGTACCATCGTAATACATCTATAAAAAAGGGACAAAAACTAGCTAATTCAAATATAATGTAGTAAACGGCTGGCAAAATCTGCATTGGAAATCCGCCTTAGATGTCAACAAGGCTTTTTTTTTAAAATGAAGCCACGCATCAGAATTAGGTTTGAGTTCTACTTATACCTAGTGATCTGATGTGACGACATTTGCCCAAGTATAAAACGAGAATCTGCCAAGCTGAGTGAAACTGGCATTACATATTACTCCACTTTTCACATATTATTTATACCGGTAAGATCCAGAAGCCCAAACATCGGCTCTGTGGGCCATAAACATTGGTCTTTTGAGGAAGCTTTACCGATGGCAGGTAAATTGGTAATAGATGTATCATCAAAATAGTCAGTGACACACACGTTTGCTATGTGGTGAGTCTTGAGTATTGGAGATTAAATCATTGGAAATGACTGGGTCAGATTATTAATGTAAAATGATGCTACTGCCTGGTGGTGTGGAAGTGTTTTTGTGTTTGTGTGGATGTGCGTGCGTGCGCGTGCACGTGATATGAGTGTCTGGGTGTGTGTAGTAAACACAATCAACAGCTGAAGATGAAGTTTAGAGGACTAGCAAAGAGACCCATTAGACGATGATACAATACACATTTATCACATACCTATATGCCTATATTCATAGTCATCACACTGTTCATATCAACACATGATGTCATAAATACATATAAATACAATATTTTATACCAGCATAATATAATGTAAATATTATACCACAAATATATATATATATACATGTAGTTACACAAATGGCATACCCATGGGCATACCCTTTTATTAAGTGGATTTAAGATGCATGACAAGAGTACGCACACGTGCCTGAATTCACATTCATTCATTGCAGTACACACAAACATACCTTCTTGTGTACTTAATATATTCAGACGCACGGTCATACACACACACACACACACACACACGACACTTCATATTCCATTATTTATTAATATAATATCAGAATCAAAATGTTTATTGATCTCGATCTAACAAGATGTATTTTATAGTGGGGTCAATTTTTATTTTAGAGAGAGTGAGAGAGTGAGTGAGTGAGTGAGTGAGAGAGAGAGAGAGAGAGAGAGAGAGAGAGAGAGAGAGAGAGAGAGAGAGAG
>JASKDV010173521.1:0-13395 GCA_032466395.1 Aegires albopunctatus | reverse complement strand
GGCTATGCGTTCAGTAGTTCTTTACTTATAGACGTTCTACGTCGGGGAGGCTAGCGTAATATATATAAGATAATAATCACCTTTCTTCAAGTGAGAGTCCGACAGCGTGTCTGTTACGTTCGCTTCTTTCCATTCATTTTGACTGACTAAACAGTGAGTAGGTTTTTAACGCATCACTGAAACTCTTTGAAAGGGTTTAGTCATTGTATTACTTTTAGGACGTGGTTGAAAAGCAAACCCCAAAACCTCGTAAATTATATACGAAACACATTTCTTATACTAGCCAACCACATCAGACAGCGATCATCAGCAGCAAATCAATCTTCGAGAGATAATACTACTGACATAAAAGACA
Organism: Aegires albopunctatus; assembly: GCA_032466395.1. Taxonomy (NCBI): domain Eukaryota; kingdom Metazoa; phylum Mollusca; class Gastropoda; order Nudibranchia; family Aegiretidae; genus Aegires; species Aegires albopunctatus. Next base: position 13,040 of record JASKDV010173521.1, on the reverse strand, counting down.
CACAACACACACACACACACACACACACACACACATACACACATACGAATAACAACAGAAAAAACAACAACATTACAATTCAGTAGCAGAGAAAGGATTTGGCCATTTACTAACTGTACTTCTTGTGTCTCGAAGGTAATACTTAATTTAAGACAGAGAGTAATGTATATGAATTCAAATTCGAACTACTATATAGTTACTAAAGTTTAGGTTAGTCGGTGTGAGATTAACTTGGAAATGGGTGGTAGGGTGACCAGTGACCATAATATAGAGGAATACCCTGCCAAGGTGATTATACCAACGTGAAAATAAAAGAAATAAAAATAGAGAAAAAAATAGGGGGGAGGAAAGCAAAAAATAGACCCTGCAAATATTTTATAAATAAACCAACAGCGGGCAAAAAAAAAGATGTTCAAGCAAACTAAAATATAAAATTCAATTCGAGTAACATACCCGTGACAAAAAATTACAAGCAACAATAACAACAAATCAAGTAAGGTGAACAAAAATAACTATTAAAATAGCGCTTCCACCTCCTCCCCTAGAGAAGATCAACTCTCACCCCAAAAAAAAAGACCAAAAAAAAAAAAAAAAAAAAGAATAAAAAAGAAAATTGATAAAGATAATCGGTGGTGGACATAACAACCGTTACCTTGGCGATCCTAATATAGAGCAGCGTGGCCAAGCCCATGGCCGCTGTAAGGATGCAGGTTACATCCAACCAATCCAGGCCATTTCCAGGCATAGCATCATCCAATGAAATCCCGCCACACGAACGTGCATTATAATACATCCAATCCGCGTAAGGGTCTCATAGGAATGAAATAAAAACAATCACGATTCACTTTCAAGACAAGTGTTGGTTATAATTTTAATAAATTGACATGACGTCGCTTGGTTGGTAAATCCCGAAAGAGAATTGAACATAATGTGACTGTTGGTTTCTGCAGAGGAATTAATCATTACGGGGTCAGAATAATAGTCTTGGCTCACTACATTGTTCTTATAGGCTACAAAGAAAGATGAAGTTGCATCACGGTTGAAATTGATTGAAGATAAAGCTAGACCAATACAATAAAACTTTGCTTAAGGTCTCGGGTGGAAACAGGTAAGAAAGGTCGCAGCAGGAACAGATTTGGTGGCGATGTATGAAAGACAAAGAGATGAGAAAGTAAACAGTAGTGAAATAGAATACGTATGAAGAATATTGCTGTTCTACCACGGATGCACTCCAAACTACTGATTTTGATATTTGATATGGGTTAAAGTGGTGTGAAACAAAACAGCGAATAGGGGTAGATATGTCAGTAAATATCTGGTTCGTAATGCATGGGACAGAAATTTATTATACGCGTACCAATGTAGTTCTAAAACATGAGATAGTTGGTGGATAGGTAGATATATAAATGGAGAGAGAGAGAGAGAGAGAGAGAGAGAGAGAGAGAGAGAGAGAGAGAGAGAGAGAGAGGTGTGTTTGTGTGTGTGTGTGTGTGAGTAAAAACCAAGCTCACGGTTAAACAAAGCGCTAGCCTGTCAGTTTATATCAAACTCTGCATCTCTAAGGTAGCCTACGGTAATTTTAGCAAAGGAGATAAGAACGGCAGTTCTCCCATGATTGAAGCTACTCTCGCCTTCGTTGGGTTTAATGGGAGCTTCTTTTCCCATCTGAAGTCTGAAGTGTCTTCTGCCTGTCATGCTCTTTTGTCCCCTTTAAGTAAAGGAGGAGGGGGAAGGCATATTCCCATTGGCCATCCCCATTTTTGTGCATTGCTCGACTTAAAAAATACTGTCAGGGTCACTTGCTATCTCAACAAAGGCCTATCATCTTATTTTTTCCATGGCATCTGAGAGGACCAGATGGCCTTATTAATAATACATTATGAGAACATTTATATAGCGCTTTTATACAAAATAGCTCTAAGGACAATGGAGTAAAATTATGAATAAGATGATAAAATTGAAAACATGGTGTATAGAATTTACATGAGTAAAATTTTGCATCTAAATAATATAAGACATGAGCATGTATTAAAAATGAAGTATATTAAAAAATAAAAATATGGTATTGATCTATAGGATTTACATGGGTCAAATTTTACATCGAAACAAGATACAAGGATATTCCATAAAATGTAGAGGACAAAGAAAATTAATATAAAAGGAGATGGCTTGCATGATATTGCACCTACTATAAAAGTCAACTTATACCAAGAAGAAGAATAGTTTATTCTAAAAAAGCGTGATGTTAGATTGATGGATTATATAACAAAGAGAAAGTTAAGATCCTAGGTATTTCATAAAAAGAAAGATTTTAAGGTGTCTTTTTTTAAGTATTTAGATTGCTTAGCTGCTTAAGATCGAAATTAAAGTTATATAAAATGTGTGGTCCAAAATATGTGAAGGATCTTTTTCCAAATGTTTTTTAAAAGAGAAAGCTAGAATTTTTGGCCAAGAGATGGTTTCAGGATCTCAAAAATTTGGGTCGTGTTGTAAGGGGCGATAATGGTATATTTAAAAAGGGAGGGTCCAAGGTTATAACAAGAGTTATGACAGAGAGACCCTATTGTAGTTACAATAGGGTCTCTGGTTATAGGCAATAACTGCCGCTTTATGTTCAATTCGAGCTAGCATGGGCAACCAATGAAGATTTTTTAGGGTTGGGGTTACATGTATATGGTTGGTAGAGCCCTTAAACTCGAAATCACTAACTTTCCCGAATATGACCAGATTATCAGCAGCCGCAGTACAGCTCTATAAGTGGGCAAAATGAGAAAAATTCTTGCTCTAGGAAACACCAAATTCTTAGAAAGGGGCTCAAACAGATAACATCCAGGTTGCAGTGCAATTCATTTTCCTCTCGGCCTATACTACATATTTTTGATGCTGCACTACATCTTTGTGTGAGATGGTTATAATTATTTTTTTTATGAAGTTAAAATTCTTAGTCTTACTTCAAGCTTACTTTCTTTGGTTATGATTTTCTATTAGTCTGCTACCCATTTCATGTCTAAAGTGGACGTCAAGGTTTTTATTTTATCCTCTGAAGGCTAGAATTATATTCTCACTATCATGCATTTTTTCATCATCATTATTGATATAGACCTTTAATCTGGTCTGGATAGTGAAAAGGGGAGAAAAAAATATAAAACTTGTAAGGAAACCTTAGCAGGTCACTAGAGCAAATTACCTAACTTGATTACATTAAGGCAGAATTAGAAAAAAATAATAGGTTTTCTTTCTTAACCAGAGTTTTCTAGCCAATTCATAATGTTGTGAAGTTCCTGATCTTTTTATAGCAAAATCAACCCTTGTTTAGTTTGATGGGGGACATTTTCCAAAACCTCGCATTTATTCATTCTATGGTATAATCTACCTAAATTGGTGACTATATAATCACCATAATTTGGCAGCTACCTCTAATCGGTCATTTTTACCACTATCTTTGCGACCTTAAGCTTGCTGGAAGAGTTTTCATCTAAACGGAAATGTCTTACAGCTAAATATTTGTGCAATGGAAGATTAAATGTAGAAAGGTGAACATCCACAAATAATATTTTAGTAAGTGATTGGATAGAAGTAAAATTGGCATGTGATTGGATAGGGGTGGTAATACATTCATGTTTACTCATAACTTTGGGCTTTGTATTTCATTCCAGATCTGATGCCTAGTTTTGCACACTAAAACAAGGATAAGCATGAGGTCAATGAAATATGCCAAGAGGTTGGCCTACCTCTCCCTGGCTGGTTTGGGTGGTTTCTACACTGCTGCTGTCATCTACCCTGAAGTTGCTTCCAAATACAAGGTGGGTCTCTTGGGTTCTTTCCTTCTCATATCACTATTTATCCCTTTATTCTTCTCTTTCATATGTTTTAATTTTTGTTGTAAAGTGAGATTTAAACCTCCATGCTCCTTTACAAACTCTAGTTCTCTAATTGATTGCAATTTTTAAAATAACCTCATCTTCTTTCTTTTTCTTTTGTTGGTATTTATTTATATAACCATTCCCCATGAAAATTCAGGTTGCTCTGAGTGGATTGAGAGCAAATACTTTTTTTTACATCATTTTTAAGATAAAAACAAAGCTTTTGTCAGTTGATAAACGACTGTACACGGCTTTAATTCTGCAATAGCTTAGAATATTTAGTGTGGTCTGTTACATGTCCTCTTTTGCTACACACACACATACCACATATGCACACATACATCAAAGTTGAAGGCCATTAGGGCAGATGGGAGAGAGAGAGAGTACAATATAAGACTGTTTTAAAGCGCTTGGTTCCACATTCCACTCCCTGAAAAACGTGATGTTAGTACATAGTGCTGCTGCTACAGAGTTCAATGGTGATCCTGCCAGCGTAGCTGCTGTAAAGGAGTTGCATGGTTTTGGCATGGGGAAAATGCTCATAGATTGAGTTGAAACAGGGAATTGTCTCTTCAAGAATGAGCTCCAGGCTTCCCATGAAGCAAAGAAAAGAAGAATAAAGAGAGCTGAGAGGCTCAGAAGAATGGCCTTGAGGAGGCAGAGGAAGAGGAGGTAGATCAGATATATGGCGCAGGTAGTGTCTCGGCCAGTTTAATTTATGCTTCTGTGTATATTTCATCATAATTTGTCTTCAAATGCATTTTTCTCAAAATATCATTTTTTGTTCATTATTTTTGATCTACGTTGTTGTTTGTGAACATATCCTTATGGAATTTGGTGGATATGAAGCGTAGACCAAAACGCAACTTTTGTCAGATGCATTTTACGATATCTAGATCTATAGTAATTTTGTGAAAATTGTGAAAAAATTAAATTTGTGTATAATTGTTTTGTTACTTATTTCTACACTTTTTTCAAAAATTCGTAAAAAACAAAACTTATGCATAAAACCAAAAAACCCATCTGACAAAATTTAGATTTTGTATCAAATAAAGTGAGTGTGAAGTTTTGAATAACGTACATAAAAAATGTGGAAGCACCTATTGTATTTGAAGTTGGTGAAAATATGGGGGCAACTGGAAGCTCAGGGGAAAAAATCCTATATATATTTATATCAACTCAGCTTTCCATGCCCATCACACCTGTATATGACTCAAATCGATAAAATAGATAGGTATAATTTGGTGCCAGAACCTGTCACCCCCCTTAAACTGATTGTCTTAAGTGTGCAATCGTTTACCTTATTGGGATTGTTACAACACAATGAAGATTTTTAATGTTGTCATGTTATACATTGCAGAAGTTTTTTCTTTAAATTAAATTGGACCTTAATGAATTGAAATCAAAAATCTTTTTCAGGATAAAAATGATGCTGTAAAACCTTCCCAAGAAGAAATTGATTTGATGAATGCTCCTTTGCCAACGAGGGAGACCATGATAAACAACATCCAGAAAGAGGAACTTGATGTTTTAATCATTGGAGGTGGTGCCACTGGTGTTGGGGTTGCTTTGGATGCAGTTACTAGAGGTGAAGCATGTTTTTCCCTCATTTAGACATTTTATGAATCTCACCTTATTCTGTTGCAGACCTGTCATTCTTTATAACTTGCCATCTTTTTATTAAAGAGTACTTTATTTTTGTGAATACGCAAAATTTAAATGATATTACTATTTATTAATGGATCAGAGTATTGCGTTACTTTTATATGATAATGATGATAATAATAATGATAATTATTATTATTATTATTGTCATTATTATTATGATTTTGGTATTAAAGGAAAAGACAAATTCTGATATTGTGCATCAATTAATAAAAAGTATGCAATAGATGCTAAAAATTCCACTTATTCATCCCAGAAGGTAAATTTGTTTTTTGGCATTTACCGTCACTGAGCATCAGCCGTAAGAACAGTTCTGCAAACATAGGCAATTTGTATTAATAACCTTGCCCAAGAATTAAACAGTGTCTCTAATGAGATACAAACTCACGACCTTTTGCATGCGAGTCACAAGGCTTAACCGTTCTTGTATCGACCTCTTCATGTTTTTATTTTCATTTTGTAACTTGTCTTGAAATGTTTTCAACACAATCTCAAAATTAGCTGGTCTTGTTTTGGTATCTTTGCGCTTAACTTGAGTTTGTCAGAAATTTTATTTAAAAAATTTCCTTTTGCTGTTTGTCACAGGCTTGAAAACTGGTCTGGTGGAAAAATTTGACTTCTCATCAGGAACAAGTAGTCGCAGTACAAAATTAATTCATGGAGGAGTCCGCTACTTGCAGAAGGCTGTCTTTAATTTGGATATAGATCAAGTAAGTATAAATCAAGTAATGATTGTTGGTGCATTGGCACTTCTAGTACATGTCACATTTTTAAAGCCTAGAGAGAGATTAATATCTAGACTGTCCTGTAAAGAAAATTTCTATGATATTTCTTGGTATAGAAATGAAACATTAAATTGATTCCATGAAAAAGCACAAGTTAAGATTAACTACCGGGTATATTTTAAGAAGCTTTATTTTTCTCTTCATCGCTTTATCATATAAACATATCATGGTTGACTAAACTAGTAATAAATCAAATCAACAGAATACAATTGTTAAAGAAAAAAATGATGTTATTTCTCCCAACAGTACCGAATGGTGAAAGAGGCCTTGGCAGAGCGCTCCAATTTAGTGAACATAGCCCCTCATTTAGCTTATCCCCTCCCTATCATGCTTCCTGTATACCAGTGAGTATTTCAATACTGAAGTTACTATTATAAATCATATAGCTGGTGAGGGTTGTAAATTATATTTTGCAGTATTTTATTTATCATCGTTAGTATTGAATACAGACTCAATGGTAAAGCATCTATATTTTATTAACTTGAATGTAATTTAAATAATAAAGAAAAATTATGGAACTAAAGTAATAAAAATATAAATCAACCTCAATACTGAATATTCAATTCCAAAAAAAAATAATCAAGGGCATAAAAAAAAATCAAAAGAAAATCCAGTTCACATTCAAACATATAAAAATAAATTATGTTGTATTATAAAGGTATAAATCAATCTTGAAATGGAAAATAATAAACAGCAGCAGATGAAATTAAATGTTGTGATTTCTCTAGTTCTAATACTGTAAGATATGTTTTTGTTAATAGAGAAATTTCAAATACAGTAGAAACCTGTCAAACCTATAAACTCATAAAGGCTAATCTGAAACAATGGTTAAACCAAAATGAAATTGAAAGTGTCTTATTTTTCTCTCTTCTTTTGTTCTATGCATGACTTTTGTAAAACAGTTTAGGATGCTTTTTTATTCAAATTCACTATCCCTTAGATACACTTAGTTACAATGAAGACAATAAGTATGGAGGATGATTTCAATGGTTTGAGTTTGACCTAATTTCAGTTTCGTTAGAGTTGTTTTTTTCTCTCCATACAATGCAATTTAAATAGCAAGTAAAAATATGAGAGATAATACTTTGTTATTTATTTGAAACAATTTAATTGCCTAGTCTTTATGGGCTTTTTACAATTATAACTAATAATAGAGATTAGCATGTATTCATTTGAAAGATGCCCTTTTGTTAATTAATTGTAGAGTTTTACAATTGTTACTTCAAATCCCAGATTAACAAAACTGCCAAGACAATGCAGGCTATTTGCACATGTTTGGTGAAATGTAAATGGGGCAAAGCCTATAATAATGAAAATTACTATTAACTGAGATGGAATAGAATCTTATTATTACCGAAATGAAGTTGATTATTAGAGATACAACTGTAATAGACAAAATAATAACTGGTCATCAACAAATGAATGAATAGTCCTTAGTTGTAATTGGAAGGTAAGGCAAATGACTGGACAATTGATTAAAAGGTTAACAATGAACCAGGGAGTTGAGAGAACATTTAAGTAAATACATGGTTTTATGAGAGAGAAATGAAAAATAAATACTTAAAAATAATAATAATAATAATAATAATACTAAATAGACATCCTTCAATTCATTTCTGAATTGAATTGGGAAAACAAGACTTCAAGTATATTGTCCTTTTTCTTCAAGTATATTGTCCTTTTTCTTCAAGTATATTGTCATATCTATCCATAATTCATTTTCTTGATGTAGGTTAATATTTCAATTAAGTGCCACATCGACAAGAATTACTTGAACAAAACACACTTTTTTGTGTTATTTCACAGATGGTGGCAGATTCCATATTTCTGGGCTGGAATAAAAATGTACGACTTTGTTGCTGGAAGTCAGCTCCTGAAGCCGTCCTATTTACTCAGCAAAAACAAGTCTTTGGAACTATTTCCAATGCTTAAGAAAGACAAGCTTAAGTCCTCAATTGTCTATTATGATGGTGAGTATGATTTGTATAAATAATCACCAAGGTCCATGAAACATTATTAATACTTTTTGAGGAGGCTGCAAAAAGGAAGCTTTTCTTTGTTTTTTCTTTCAGTGAGGTGCTATTAATGAAGTGTCATTTCTAGACTCTCCTTATAGTGGCATCTTTTTAGTACTTTGTGTTGTCTAGTTGAATAAATTGATTATATTTTTACCTGGCAAATTTGCTTTTCCACCTTGTTGTAATCAATTTCCTTTTTGAAAACATGTTTGATCAATCTCTGTAAAGTGCTGTTGTAATAGATGAATTTCATATATGAGAGAACTTTAAAAACATGAAATCAGTGTGTAATTGTAGTGCTGGAAGATCTAATTCGTAAATGCACTGAGTGCACTTTGAAAGAAAAAAAGAAATCTTTCTTACTTTTATCTCCTTATTTTATGAATTAAAATTTCATTCCTAATGCGTTGCAAATTGATACTTTACATACATCATTTATTTCTAAAAATTATTTTCACTTTCTTTTGTTTTTTCTTTCTTCCAAAGAAATTTGGCATTGGTGCTATATGTAGAAGATGTTACCTTAACTTTTAAAAGAATGAAGTTTTTGAAACTAATTTCTTTGTCCTCTTAGACTTAGACATCATTGCCTGAAAACTCAACAGTTATTTTTAATTTACAGGTGCTCATGACGATGCCCGCATGGCAATAGCAGTGGCACTGACCGCTATCCGACATGGGGCTAGTTGTCTCAACTATACAGAGGTGCTTGGACTGCTGAAAACCAGTGAGGATGGTCAAGAAAGGGTCTGTGGTGCTCGTGTTAAAAACAAGGTCACAGGTGCGAGGATGGTGGAGGAGGGGATTTTCAATATTTTTTGTCTTATTTGAAAAGATTTCTTGTTTTGTCCTATGAAAGACAATGTTAGATTTTTTTTATGGGAAAATTATGAAAAGTCAACTAACACTGATGTTAAATTGGAGGGAATCTATACATTGAACATCTCTCAGAATCACAAAAAATCACTACAGTCTTAGTAAATTACAATTTCAAAAATTGGTTCTCTCATGCATATGATATATACCTAGATTTCTAAACTGATTTTTATCTTCTCTTTCAACCCATTTTGCCCCACGATCATAACAAGTTACATTTATCTCTGATTTTTTAATTTAAAAAAATTCTTCTGAAGGAAAAGGTTTGTGTAGAATTTTTATAAATAGTTAGGGTTTATTAAATGTTTTAGATCTCTTCAAATCATTAATTGATTTCTCACCTTGAAATCCATAGGAGAAGAATACAATATCAGAGCTAAATGTGTCATCAATGCCACTGGTCCATATACTGATGCAATCCGTAAAATGGGTAACAATGAGGTCAAGAAGATATGCCAACCAAGTTCTGGTGTCCACATAGTTTTACCAGATTACTACAGCCCAGAGAAAATGGGCCTTTTGGATCCTGCTACTTCCGATGGCCGCATCATCTTTTTCCTGCCCTGGCAGCGTGTGACTTTAGCAGGTAGGGAATGAACCTCTTTTCAATCTCACTCACTGTTGTTGAAAATCAATATGTTAGGGGGGAAACCTCTGCAGACAAACCCAGACTTTCAATAACATTTAAATGGCTGTTGAAGAGAGTCAATGATTGAAAACTCTCTCAAGAGCTTAAATTACCAGAGTATGATTTGTTAAGAGAATTGAAAAACTGAGCTGTTTTTAAGAAGAGGCATAAATCATTTGTTTCTTCACTCATTGTTTTTCATTTTGTTTTAAAGCATTATAGTAGTATTGCATGCTGCCAATAAAAATAAAAAAATTAATCATGAGTCCATGTGGCCCAAAGAACTGGAGTCTTATCATGGCTTCTTATGCTTAATGTCATCTTGGACAAGACTCCAGATTGCCCTCAGCTCTGCAGGCATCCATTTTACACCTGGGATGGGTGAGGAATAATGGGTAAAACCATTATACTAATAGCCTTTTTTAAGTAACAAAAGCAGTCAGTTCTTGCTTCTTGAGAAATGTAATCTCCTTGGAACACCAAGGGCATGATTGAACACTCTTTTTTGAAGTCACAAAAGCGATCAAGACTTTTTGATCGAGAATTGTAAATTTTTGGAACACCAAGATGATTCAAATGGCAAAATCTCTCACTGTTTTAATTGGGAATTAGTCTTGAAGGATATTATCCGTGCAATGAAATTACTCAAGAAATGGTTAAATTTCTTCTCCCGAGTTAACATAATCATTTATTTTCACTTGCAACCAGGAACAACTGACACCCCTTGCAATGTAACAGATAATCCCCAGCCAAGTGAAAAGGAAATCCAGTTTATCCTCAAAGAAATTCGCAATTACCTCAGTTCTGATGTTGAAGGTAATGGTTTTGTCACATACATTGAAGAAAAACTTAAAGGATAGCTGTCATGATCTATATCTTCTTCAAGGGGTATATAATTGCTTAAAATATACTACATGCAATGAAATACATTGAAAAAATTGGTAATGATATTATGGTATTGATGAATCCTTATTGTAAAACTTTTTAAAACTAGGTTTTTGTAAATTTATATTCTGTGACAGTACATACAAATATTATAATTCAAAATGTCAAAACATAATGTTAGTATTTTCATAAAAATGATGTCGAAAGTTTCAATTTTTAACAAATTTTTTTCCAAATCAGTAAGGCGTGGTGATGTATTATCTGCTTGGAGTGGTATTAGACCTTTGGTGTCAGACCCTAATAAAGCTGACACTCAGTCCATAGCAAGGAATCATATCATTGAGGTTTCATCGAACAAACTCATCACCATTGCAGGTAAATGATCTATGTAAAATTAAGGCAAAAACCATCCATCGAAACTGAAATTTAAATTATGAAGAATTGAAATACATGAAGAAACCTGTTTTATTCTTTAGCAATTGTAATAAGATTAAAACTGTTGCCCATTAAGGAATTTGATAAACGTCCAAGTCATATACTTTTTTTTTGTTGGTATCTTTTGTAAAGACATGTCTATGTTTTAAAGTGAATAAAGGAAGTAGATAAATATTTTTGGTAGATGTTACTTCTTTCTTTTTACTTCATGTAATTTTTAAACAATCAAAGTATGTTCTAGACACAAAACTCTTTTTTTACCTTTCCTTTCTTCCACAATTTTAATTTCATGATTTTTCTTATGTTTGAAGGGGGCAAGTGGACCACCTACCGCTCCATGGCAGAAGAAACAGTGGATGAAGCTGTCAAGATCTGTGACCTTAAGCCTGCTAGGGCTTGTAAAACCTTTGGCCTTTTGCTGGATGGTGCTCATGGTTGGTCACCAACTCTTTTCATTCGCTTGGTGCAAGATTATGGACTTGAGAATGCCGTGAGTACATTGTGGCCCTTTCGGTATTTGTGATACATTTTTTATTTATTAAAGATAAATGCTTGGAATCCAAGACCTATTGTTACTGGTAAGGTGTCATTGAAGTTGCACCAAACTGTAATTAATAAAACTCTTTTCAATGCTTTGAAAAATTATTCTTCATCGTATTTATAAAAAGTAAGCCTTTTTATACGTAGCTTTAGTTGTGTTCTGTAATTATCCAAATAAGTAATGCATCCAGTTTTGTTTTTTGTAATCAGTGGAGCATCTTAATTAATTACAGTTATGGAAATAGAGATTAATTGTATTTATATTACTCCATGACTTTTGTACACTGCATGGAATGATGTATACACAGTGTGTCTATCATCCTTAATTTATGTTGATGTTCAGACAGTGAGAGAAACAACTCCAAGATTATATCACTCACTTTTCATATTGGCTCTGATTATATCCAGTAAACAGTAGTCACTGAGCAATCATTGCAGGGTGAAGTACAACTCCTTCCTGTTGATTTCTGCTCTTTTTCATACCATCTATTTCCCTCAGCCTTTTCCAAAACATGTTCATGGTGTTGAATGCCAGTTCAAAAATCCTTTGGCATCTGGTTTTTTTTTTCTCCCTTAGATAAACTGTCCCCTTGGGTATAAGAAATAAAGGGTATGAGGCAATGGGCTTTATATATATATAACAATTGAAAACATGTAGTATATTATAGGATGACCCCAAGAGAGAAAGACAATATTCTTATAAAAGAAGAAAAGAAAAAAATCTAGTGAAGCAAGAAAGAATTGAACCCGCAATATCTGCGCGGCACCCAATCGCCTTGCTAAAGCAGTGCGAGTGTGCCTAACCAGCTTGACCACTGAGCTCCTTAAAAAAGAAGTCGATTTCAATTTAGTCCTTGAATCATTCCACTGACTCCGCCTGGCAGTAACCTTGCGCTGGAACATCCACATCGCCTCACTAGATTTGAATATAGACACATGTTTACAATCCTAGTATAAGAAGGGAAATTTATGTTAAATCAGAAAGAAAAATATTTTCTCTGAATGATTTTGTTTGTAGGCACAATTTTACACCAAATGAGTGCAGTTCAATATTATACTGATCCTTTATGATGAATATCAACAGCCTTTTCTTGTTTTACTAAATCTGGATGAACATGCTCTCACATATTTTAGTTTGATGCAGACCAGTAAATTGGCTGCTGATATCTAGACATTCCATTAGGTTGCACGTCTGTTTTTTGGGTCACCCGGTGTGTTAGGTATAAAGTAGAAATTTTTATTCATCTGCCCTTGCAGAGTTAAATTATTTTTAATCTCTCTCTCTCTCTCTCTCTCTCTCTCTCTCTCTCTCTCTCTCTCTCTCTCTCTCTCTCTCTCTCTCTCT
>JASKDV010173510.1:0-13398 GCA_032466395.1 Aegires albopunctatus | reverse complement strand
GCTCAAGCCGCGATTTTCCGCGGGGACAGATATATACGACTCCAGAACGGGAGAAAATCATGAAAAATGCAAAAAATCGCGGCATTTGTCAAAATTGCGAAAAAACGCGGCCGCAACGCGGCCGCAAGCGCCGCGATTTTCCGCGGGGACAGAAAAATATATCATTCCTTAAAAATCGAACATTAATATAATGAAAATCAATTATGTAAATATACATAGATAAAAAATCTACACATTTTTACTGAGCATCATTTAAAGGTCTTCAACTTCAATGAACAATATGAAATTAAATGAGAATTTCAGAATGTACTGAATGCGAAATATTTACTAAAATGTGATGAATTTCCTGTGTACTGTTTGAATGTTTATTATCATATCATGCTGTGTAAAGCCAGCGCCATAGAGCACTCTGGTGGCTATGCCTGCTTTTTAAATAAATTATTATGATTATTGTATTCCCAAGGGCTTACTCTAAATTTTGAATTGGAGTGAAAATAATGGATGCATATTCCGTAGTAATAGTATATAAGGTTTCTGTTTAAGATAAAAAGCATATTTATTTATAGAGCATTATTTCTACAGGGCTTAAAATACTTAAATGTTTAAAAATGTATTCATGTTTATTGAATATATTTAGCCATTCAATAATATATTAGCATATATTACATTATTGTTAGCAATAAACAAAACACCATTGATGATAATTAATGGTCAATTATGAGTAGAGAACTGTATCTTCATCCAGGATATTTTTGAGCCAGGTTTCTACTTGCCATTGTTACGCAATCCTCTCAGTGATTAGCTCAATGCTGCTATTTCTGTAAATGTTAAGCTACAGTTGAGTAAGAATGGAATAAGAACATAAATAACTTAACTAGATTATGACAAAATAAGACACTTGTCGACGTCTCGGTTATAAAACTTTTGTCAATAACACACACACACACACACAAATACAAGAGTGGTAGACACTTAGTACACCTAGGAAAAGAAAAAAGGTTTAACTAAGTCACTGTTTACTAGTTTTGTTTTATTTTATTTTTGTTCTTGACAAAGGTTCTATAACCAAAACGTCGCCTGTGTCTTGTTTTGTCTTAATGTAATTGAGTCATTTAATCATATTCTTGTTCTATTTTTACACAATGCTATTAATAATTAATTACATCATGTAGTATTCCACGACATTGCACTTCCTAGGCGTGTGCACCTCAACAACTTACAACCAACTTCACTATGATTGATGTGAAATTAAAATCCAATCCCATTAAACTCATTAATTCCTTGCTCAAGCATTTCCCCAGACCTGAATCCAATCAAACATGTTTGACTTTTCGTGAGAATTGAAAATGGAACTGATTGTGAAAATAATGTCGCCAACCAGACAATAACTCAGATTCAGCCACATGTATTGTTTGCACTTTTGTGTTGAGGTCCTCATTAAGCCTGACAGACAGAAGACAGAGATCAGATGCTCCACTCAACCCTTAAGTTGTCTATCTCAATATACGTGGTGATAAGAGCTACTGGCATTGGGTTTTTTATACCTACTCATTTGAGGATCCTGAACCCACGTGGGGGTTTAAAATGGTTTCAGTTTCATAGTACAATTGTACATACACGCATAAAAATCTTAATTTGTACCCCGTGGAGGATTATCAAATACATTGTAGTTATTCATCAAGGCCTGCCTGGCAACAATATTGATTTATTAGCAGTCCCTAACGTTAAACACTTCTTCTTAGTGGATGTATTGCATTGATTTTGAAGGCACTCTTCTGCTTCACTCAAACTCAATGGTATTTGGTATTTAATATCATGTCACCTTTTTAAATGAGTTAGAACCCTCAGGTGTTTTTTTAATTTTTAAGAGGTTAGACTTTCCAGAAAGATTTACATGTAGATTAACATCTAGATACATAATAATACATTTTAATCATAGTTATTTCTCGTATTGATAATCATTGATATATTTTCATTTAATCAAATTTACAGCTATTTATATTTAAAAGCTGATTTTCAAATATAAAATAAAATAAAATCTTTTAATCATTACCAAAAAAAATTATTGATGAAATAGCACTTCTGGTTTTAAATATCAATATTTATGTAATAACTATGAGATCACCAATTATGGTATCCTGAGTTTATCTTCAAATAAGTATTTAAAAAGTTGCTTAAGAAATTACATGATTTTATCTAACCATCACCACTAATTATGTTCACAACTCCTCTCTGCAGTAGATTGATTTGGTCCGCAATGAATAATAAATTTGTAGCTTAAGAACTCTATGAATGATATCCAGTTATGCTCACTAATAAACTAAGTAACAAAAAGGATACGATTATAATGTATTAAAGTGTATTACTAGATCTAAAGTTACTAAAAAATGTAAAATCTTGAATGTTGGGTAACATAAACATTAATAATTAATAATAGATCTCTTACAAAATTACAAATAATTAAAAAATCTCATTCATATTCATATAATGCCTGGTGATGCAGATGATGTTGTGAATAGTTAAGCAAATTATCTGTTGTCAGAAATTTATTGTTTTATTTTGAATTTTTGATGAATGACCATTTTAGCATACCTTATTGTTCAGTTGCTAAAGAAAGATTGGTTTATAGTTTATACTCATAAGCTTTCTTATTAGTATTCTTAATTTAGGCTTTGAAGTAAAGAAGTTTTTAGAGGTGTAATATAATAATAATAAAATTAAAGATATTTATTTAATATATATAATAATAAATAATATAGAATGACCCCATGAAACACAGGATCCCTTCTTAGACTTTTTTCTGTTTCTTTCCGATTCCAATTCCATCATAGTCGTAAGTTACTTGGGATTATTTCATACATTAAAAATACATGTACTTTTGATTAACAATATTAACATACACTGTATCTCAGTTCAGTTCGATATAACCTATTTAAATCCCTGCAGAAAGCAGTCCTAGAATCAGTGGAGCGGTACAAAAGAATGGAAGAAAGACATCCCTGCAAATAAATAGCAGATAGTTGGGTTAGAAGAAGAACTAGACTGAAGAAAAAAATCTCCCCTCCACCATTATGACATTATTAACAGGAATGCAAACTTACCAACAAATAGACAGCCTTCCACTTCCACAAATCATATCCCACCATTTAAGGATATATCATAAAGCCTAACGTCAAAACTTTACTCACAGATGGAGACAGTAAATAAACAAAGCAATCCATCTGCACTTAAGAGCATTGCCTTACTTGGAGACAATAAAACATACCCAACAACATGGATCCATGCCTATACTGATGGATCAGCCATTGAGTGATTGACGCAACCAATTCCACACACGCTGGCCTTGGAGCCTGGATTAAAATACCACATAAAGAGATCAAGCTTTCTTCTCCCTGTGGTCAATACTGTTCCAATTACATGTATGATGCAGAAAAAGCTATCAACTATCAGTCAAACTGTAAAAATGATCAAAACAGAAATGGAACTGAACAATATCCAAGATTCCAACATTGTAATATTTTCAGACTCATTATCAGCACTCCAGGCAATAGACAATTGGAATCCCTCAAGCACAGTCACAGATAATCGAGATTATAAATGAATTAAATAACAATCTCAATTCATGTGTCACCTTTCAATGGATTCCTGGTCACACAGACATCCAAGGAAATGAAGAAGCAGCCACATTTGGCAAAAGCTGGAAGTGTCCAACCAGTTAATCACAACAAGAAACATCTGACTCTGAGCTTACAGACTTCTAGGGAACTCATCAGAAGTTTTGGAAAACAACAATGGCTGAATGATGAATGAGTGGGCATTAGACAAAACTGGAAGAATCTTCTTCAAACATAGGGCAAAACCAATACCCCCATTAAAAACTGCTTTAGCAGACAGGAGCAAAGCCCAATATTTCAATTCCACACTGGCCCCTGCAAACTCAACAAACACTTGAGCTGCATCCGAAATGAATACCAACAACCACTATGCAGATTCTGCCAAATAGCAGACTAAACAATACATCATCATCTTTTTGAATGCACCCACCTCAGAGAACGTAGACAACAGCTAGTAGTGGTACAACCAAATCCTACCAACTACAATAGCCGGTACACTATACTCCTCTCTGCAACAACTAAAAAACACAGCAAGATACATGTATCAATATCATAACCTGGCATTGGCTGCTGAAAAAGGACGGCGTCCAGCAGTTGAGAATCAGTAAATTAAAGTATATGTGTATCCATGATAACAACACAGTCCTGTCTACTTATTTATAGTTTTGTTAAGACATTTTGTAACTAACTTTTAAATCTTAGCAATGAACAATATTATTTATGAAACTAGATCTAGAACTGTTTCGCCCTTGATGATGATGTTGAAGATTGAAATTTTCCAATCTTTGGAATTTTTAGAAATATATTCCATCAACTTTTACTTTATTTAATGATACACATACATGTATCACACACACACATTATCAGTAACAAGTCTTTGTCAGATCGTTGATGACCTCTTTGAGTTTTAAGTGCGGATGGGAATAGACTATGCAGCTTTTGTTACAAATGACAAATGTACATAAGCACAAATGCAAGTTAACTGTACTGTAGTGTTAAGTAAACGTGTTAATTTCACCAATTTAGTTGATTATCACTATTCGTTTGAAATTCAAGGGCTCTACTAACAACCTCTAGTCTAGGGTCATCTCAGAGTTCATGGAAAAAGTAAGATGATATGCTAGTTAAAATTAAAAGAAAGAAAACAGAAGTAGAAGAAATAGGTTTTAGATGAGAGAAAAAAGTCGCCAAAGAGGAACAGAAGCACTTCAAATAATTTAAAGTAGAATACTTATAACAATAAAGATAACTTAAAATAGGCTTCATCTTAAAGGAGTAGGCAACAGACAACAAACTGAACAAAAGCACTTATTGAAATACATCATTTGGAGTTTATTGGGGTCCATATAATTATATACGATACACTATTACTATTAAGTATTAATTGATTGTCCTTTGGTCAATCTATGCTTAGGGTTAGTTTAATTTCAAATTCAAAACTATAACTAATAACACTATTGCCAAAGTAGCTGAATGATCCAGACTTTTTCGGGACATGTACAAAATATGATGAATACCATGGCCCACTTAATAATAATATGAATTCCTTGGGATTTAGTGATAACTTTTAATTATCAGCTAAGCTTTGAATTTTGATCTCCTGACTGAGACTGGCAGAATTTTGACTGCTTGGTTTTGGTTGCAAGGCTTGGTGTTTTACTTTTACTGTATCATGAGTAAATTACATAGCCTATATTACGTGTATTAACAAGTTAGCCTATTGAGTATGGTGCAGCAGTTTAGTGATTGATGTGGTTGGCACGCAATCAAAAGATTGTGGGTTTGATTCCTGTTATTGTTAGCACTTGGTCCAATGTTGAGTCCTGGAGTATGTCTCTTTGCACATAATTTCCTCACTGCCCTCAGGAGTAAAAAGAATACTCAGTGAAAGAAAGATATTACATGTATTTGTATGCTCTCAGGAAAGCACTGATTTTCAGCTGCTCCACAGTCTCTCCAATGCTCCCAATAAAGTCGAAATTGCTGTGGGGTGGGGGTATATTAGTGATGTAAAATCGGTGAGAGTGCAGTTGGTGAGGAGATAAAAACTATAGAATTTATCTTTATTAACCATTCTCTTCCAAAAAAGGACTGGATCAGTCTGTCAATACAATATGGATGCCAAAAAAATGTATGATATTCTGGTAAATAGTAGTAAGAATACTTTTTAAAAAATGAAACAAATTTTGATAAGATTTTTTTGACAGTCTCATCCCTAAGAAAAGGCATACATGTAAATATTTTGAGTTTTCTTTGAGATAGATGGATCTTACTATTGTTAATATCATTGAATAGTGAATTTATTAATTAAGAAAAGCTCTGGAGACATGGAAAAGTAGAAGAGAAATCACAACTGTTCTGCATCATGGAAAACATTTCTACAAAGTAGTGACTGTTTGACAGAAATTAATCACATTTCATATCGCCTATCAATACTTGTACTTTATTTGTATTAGCATAGCATTTCTAATACTAATGTTATAAATAATGTATATCAATATCATCATTGAATGTGCAAGAACAAGTCATGCACATTAATAAGAACTCAGCAATATCAATTATTTGACTGGTAGTTCCAATTCAAACACATTATACAGGCCTCTCTCTCTCTATATATATATAAATTATTGACATTTTTCCCTATCCTTATTCTTCTATGAATGAAGTCAGAAACTTGGCATGACATTATTAGTAATATATGTACATGTATAATTTGCACAAATATTGATACCAAGTAACTCATGTTTCTTATTGTGAAAAATCTAGAGTTATCCATTTAATTGTATTTTGACCAATGATATTAATTAAAATATGTTGGCTTAGATACTTAGAACAAAAACAGGCCATTCTGCTATTTTGAGATTATCAAGGACGAAAATTTCCACCGTATTTTTTTATGCTTCATACGCTAGATAAAGGTATCAGACTACCGGTAGAGTGTTGGGCTGCCATACTGTGAGCGGGCTAATTTTTCTCATGGCTTTCCTGTCGACCCAGCAGTGAATGGGTAGCTAGATCTCTTTAGATACGGTGAATGTAAAGTTGGCGTGGAAAGCAATGACAAACTACCACACAAAGCCGTATGCCTTAAAAAATTGGGACTCTACTCTTGATTTCCTCTTTGCTCAGTAATGAGTATGGGAAACTTTACTATCAACTCAACAAATGTTCATGACACTTTACACCAAACAAAGCCCACATCAGATTTAAAATCATCTACCATACTTTTGAAATGTGAACACATTAACAAACAACTAAAAACTGTGTTCTTTTACTAGTCACTTTAATACAGCTTGGGTGTCAAGTGTCAATATGGGCTAACCCACTGATTTTCATGATTTATAAAAGTAAATATTCCTTTTCAATATGGGCTAACCCACTGATTATCATGATTTATAAAAGTAAATATTCCTTTTCAGAGTCCAGAGAGGCTGAGTGATGATAGCATACAGACCAATATTCTGAGATAGATTGAAACCTTATCTAAAAAGAAAGACGGAAATCTCCAACCCCAAGGGAACAAAAATGTGGAATGGCCTGTTTTTGCACTACACCATACCAAAGAATTTATAAACATATGAACCTTGATGGAAAGGGAAATTGAAAATATATATACATGTACTCCTTTCTTTCACGATGAAGTAGATAATTTACCATTGATATTACATGTACAAATCTTGCACTAACAATGCACCACATCATTCTTGAAGACCTATTATTAAAATCTTATACTAATACACAGTTATCCTTATTATGAAATTCATAAAAGAAGATCCTTTCAAAAATTCCAATACACATATAATCCAGTACTTCAGACATTTCATTCATATCCTAAGCAAGTTCATTTTGCTGTCAATGACAATGCACGTAATGAAATTAAAATATGGTAGCCTACAAAATCAAAATAAAATGCTGTTTTCAAGCAATTCATTCTATCATAAAAGAACAATATATGACAACATACACCAAAATATTTCACTTTTCATCCTCACAATCAAACACCAACTATTCTTAGTTGAATATGGTAGTTGCGTCAGCAGAATCACCCATCAATTGAAAAAAGGATATTATATATATATATATATATATACAGTAGACCCTATCTTGCTGGGAACCAAAGGAATTAGGACAAGATTCATATTCATACCCCTTAAAGTAGAAAAAGGTTTCCAGCCCCCCCCCCCCCCCTCATTTTTTATCACCAAAGTAATTTGTAAAGTGGATACAAAAAATGTGAGTTCCAATCATGAATTTTAAGTCACTATAATTTCCATATATATATAATATTATTTCATAGTTATATCACATTGTTAAAATTATCGATTTTAGACTTTTTTTATTATCTCTATACATATGTATAAAATGGAACAAACTTTTCCATGTACAGGCCTAGACATTTATTTCTCAACAAATTAAGCTGAAATTTTCTGTGAACATCACCTAATCCCATGTAGTTTTGCCTTTTGGCCCTTAATTAAAATGGCAAAATATGGTTTTCTAATTAGTAAGTAATAAATTAATATATTTGTAACAGTAACATTGCTGATATTTTAAACTTCTTCTGATTCTAATGCTCTACCAATGGAGGTAAAAAATCAACTCTCTAGCCTAGACCAGAGACAGAATAGACTGTCAAATATGTTGTTAGCAAGTGTTAGTAGGCCTGGATGTAATCTAGATGGATGTAGACAAAGAAGTGTTAAATCACCAACTCAAGAATGAAATACCATCACAAAACAAGCCTATTTCATTCATTAATTTTTTAATTGAAATGAATAATATTCACTAAATGAACGTAGAGCAGATAAAAAACTTGGGCAAAGGGAAATCTAAAAGATCTTGCCAGATAGTCCTAAAACTTGGGCAAAGGGAAATCTAAAAGATCTTGCCAGATAGTCTTAAAAGACTTGTGCTCTCAGTGAGAGCCCTGACACCGTGCATTGATTTTGGTCTCTGAAAGATGATGCCCTGCATATTATGTTAATTTTTTATTTCATTTCTTTTTTTAAATTAAAACAAGAGGGCAGAGTAGGAATGGTAGGAATTCTTGGTATATTTCTCTCTTTTATTTTTGTTTCATTTGAACACATTCTTTTGTGTCAGAATCAATCACAAATCATCAAATTTTTTAATCTTTTATAAATCTCTGAATTATATTATCCACCAGCCCTGAGAGTGTGATATTTCATTTAGCATATCAAATATTGTTAATATTATCCACTATCTTCTTGGGGTTTTTTTCCCTTGGTCACGTTCTATTAGTTTGTTTGTTAGGGTTTTTTTTACGTTGCATTAGTGAAGGATGTAAATAATGTTTTTTTACTACCTTCATTCATTATTTTTCAAACAATGGCTGATTATACGATCATAAATTTCATTTCACCTGAAATGTCAATTCAATTTTGTAATTCAAGTCAATTAATTTCTTTACTCATTCCTAAATTCAAAGTCTGCAAACCGACTAACTTCGAAGATGAATAATATTTTATTATTATTATTGCTATATGCTAATACACATTAAAAATGCAACATGTAGTAAAAATAATGCATGTAAACATTATCGCATTCCTGACACAATAATTTAGTTCATACTTCAACAGCCTAAGCCTAATAGTATTGAAAGTGAAAGTGCTTTGCAAAACATTGACCATTGTATATAAGAAGATGGAAGAGCGACTGCCTTAATGCTAATATTGGAAAACATTTTATTAAGGAAATTCAATGGAAATGTTCATAATATCATAAATTGTGGGTACTCAGGACCATTTGTGGCCAGCCAAAGGTTTCCAGCCAATTAATTAGAGATGATCTACTGCACATGTCTAGAACACACTAATTCTATGAACTAAAATGAATTTGTTCGTTCAGTTCTGCTCCTATGAGCCTCATACAAAAGTCTATTTGCTGCAAAGTAGTGGGGATTTTCAGACACTCCTAACTCTGGTTCATATGGTCCTTGAGGTAATTGTTCTTTATCGAAGTCATCACATAATTCTGGGTTAATGGCATTTGGGGCAGCCATGCCTATATTATCAGCATGTACATGATTTGCGAAAGTTTCCAGAGGCTGATTTTGAGGAGGTAAATGATTGTGTGAAACCGTCTGATGACATAATGTATATTGTCCAGGCACAGAGTTAGTTGCCTCTAACACTGGATACAACATATGCCCAGAAGGCATTTGAGTGTTGACATTTGGCAAACCTGAGTATCTACCATCAAAATTGCCATTAGAATCTGAGAAATGTCCAGAATCAGCACCAGGCAACATGTTGGAAGATGATGACTGACCAGTCAGGTCTAAACACCTAGAGGCGTGGTATTGTCCATGCATCTCACTCTCCCTGCTTCTCTCCATCATCAAAGGTGAGCTGGTGGCAGCAACATCCTCACAAAAGCCATGAAAAGGATTTAACTGATTTTGTGGAGAAATCTGAAATTAAATAATTAAAGCAAATAAACAAGATAATATAAGGCAATGTACCGGTACTGCAATAAAGAAAATTTACTCATTGCTCAGAAATATTCAGAATGAATATATTGAATTACAGTCCAGCCAACATGTATTGGGTGGACAAAAACACCAACTCAGGTACTTTGAGCTACAATATTGCAATTATTTGACTATCGATTACAAAGAATATTTTCACAAATCCAGCAAAAATATTTTTAAATATTATGTGCATGAAATTTCATTAAAATATATCCAGAAACATACGCACAACAATTTTTTAACTGAGACCGGTTCCAAGTGATGACAAATATCGAAATTTTATTTTGCTGAGTTGTGACATACCAGAAAAGATTCAACGGCCATTGATGGGAATTTGGGGGCGTCAGTGGCCTAGTGGTTAACACAGTTCAACCACAAGAAACTCCAGCAGCTCAACTCACTGACACTGATTGGCTGGGTGACTTGGTGGGATCGTATCCTATTAAACAAAAAATTGTCTCAACAACTTTTGGTCATTGGGATGTGTCCTTATGTAAGATACTTTGTCGCATCAACCTCACTCGACTCAGGTGTGAATGAGTAGCTGGTCATAAAGACAGCAATGTCCGTGTCCAAAAATTGTACATGCGCCCAACTCAGACATGCATGTGAAACTTTCACCGGATTGTCTGAACTTTTTTCTCCGCACTTTCCCTCATCAAATAGAAAAATAGTTTTAACTTGTCATTTATCTTTACTAAATTGAAATCAACTTCTTTTTTAAGGAGCTCGGTGGTCAAATTGGTTGGGAACACTCTCACTGCTTTGGCAAGGCGATTCGGTGCCACGCAGAGATTGCTGGTTCAATTCTTTCTTGCTTCACTAGATTTTTTTCGTTTCTTCCTTTGTGTATGAAAATTGTCTTTCCCGTTTGGGGTTGTACTATATTGTATTGCATGTTTGCAATTACTGTTATTTATATATACCCCATTGCCTCATACCCATTATTCCATCCATTGATAGTGTGTACTGTTTAAATAAAGTGACAGTATTAGAATCAACTAAGCAAAATTGTTTCCCGCAACACCGCGGGGGTTTCAATTAGTTGTTTAAAAAAAACAACAACAAACAACAACAACAAAACGAAAACCGAAACAAGCACAATATTTATAACTATAACCCAAAATTATACAACACATCATCAATCATGACAAACAGTCCCACATAATTTTCAGCCAAGCCGATGTTCTAACATTTAGCCTCCTTTCGTCTCCCCTGAAGTTAAAGGTCTATTCGAAACCTGCCTAATTATACGGTAGGATAACCATACACAATGTGGCGTTGCTCCTATTAAAAGGCCCTGCCTAAAAACAAGACAAAATGCAATTCAAATCCATCAATACAGTAACCTAAATCTGGCCACACACCACGCAGATCTGTACTGCTCAGTTACTGTACAATACGATCTTCCGACCATCTGCCGATCGCCCACAGACTTCATTCAGTTGTCATTTAGTTCAAAATCAAAACGAAACTCTGTCCTGTCGACGATTTCCTAAACTTAAGTCACGCCAGAAATGTATTCGCTCACCTCCATGATTAGACATTAATAGTTGCTTAAAACAAAAGTGTTCAAAAGTTACAATTTTGTAAAAATTTGAAACTTTATCAGTGTCAAAGCGTTGCACCATTTGAGACCAAACTTTAATTTACTTAAATAATAATTGAAAAAATAGTGAAGCGAACAACGATTCGATGTTATAAATTTTAATTGGTATTATCCAAGATGTTATTCCATTTTCCATTTACTTTCCCATTTTTATAGAGTATTTAAGTCATCTAGTAGGATTTTACAGTCTTCATTACATTTTATTTCAACATTTTCTGATAACCACTTGTCATTGGCAGCGTGACCTTAGATAAGATACTTTGTCCCATCTACCACACTCGACCCAGGTATGAATGAGTACCTGACCGTTAAGACAGCGTTATCCGTGTCCAAAATTTGTATTTGCGGCTAACAGACTGCCAGTCTTATCCTATGTGTTCTGTGTTGATGATGGCCAGGGAAGGTTAAAAGTTATTGTAAGGCGCTTAGAGGCCAAGATTCCTTGACATTAAGCGTGCTGTTGTTGATATTATAAACTTTGCTCTTATCTAATGAAAGCGTGTTTACACAGATTTCGAGGCTCTGTGTCTAAGTGGGCAATTGTAACGTTTTTTTACTTTACTTTAAGTGATGCAGGTGAGGCAACCTCGTGACATTTGTTGTTGAGCTCATAGGAAAGTGTCTTTCCCATATTTGTAAATTCCATGCATGTGTTCGACGATTATTAATACTTGGTTAAGAAAGGGAAAGATCATGCCAGGCTATCATTCTGAAAAGAGATAGAAAGCGCTTATAGCCCTAAACAAGCTGCTTCGCTTTATGCTTTCCATGGTGTTGAGAAACTAACGATTGGATGGTAGAATAATGGGACCTGTTTTATTCCTACCGTCATTTGAGATGTTTGAGCCCAGGTATTTAAACGCAACCTCAAGCCCGTTATCATGAATACAAAACTAAGAATGAGCACTAAAAGAACAACTAGCACAAATATACGTCTTCCCAACGCTTCTATGCTCATACGAAACATGGACTATAGATGCAGAATCAGGTTGGAGATTAGAAGCTTTTGAAATGTGGGTGTAAAGAAGATTACTGAAAATTCCTTGGAAGTCTTGGAGAGAATAGGAAAAGGGAGATCATTGATGAAAACAATCAGGCAGAGACAAATCCGCTTTTCTGGACAGGTTTGAAGAGCAGATGGATTGGATAAATAATATTGGTAACATCGGGATACATAAAAGGAAAGCGTACGAGAGGAGGGCAGCGAATGCCATTCTTAAAAAGCCTACGAACCAAATTAAATGCATCAAAAATTGACACACATACAGACTATAAGATTTGCTGAAGATCGTGAAGTTTGGAGGAGAATGGTCGGCAACGCCAGGAAGGGATGTGCCATAGAGGATGGATGATTGGGAGCTGCCAATGAGGGTAGAGGTGGAAGTACAATAATATAATGCATAATTTGTAACACAGCAAATCTGGAATTCTTCATTAATATGTATTTCTGCAGGTTATAAACCTATCTCGAAGATATTAAATTTATAATACATGTACTTGCGGGGTGTATCCATTAAGATGGCGTTAACTTGAGGCCTACACACTTTCTCTCATTCCGTGTTTACACCCCCTACCAACCCGTGTGTTGTGGGTCTGAGGGGTCAACGTGAAGAGTAGGAGAGAGAGAGAGAGAGAGAGAGAGAGAGAGAGAGAGAGCGAGAGAGAGAGAGAGAGAGAGAGAG
>JASKDV010173499.1:0-13400 GCA_032466395.1 Aegires albopunctatus | reverse complement strand
CTCTCTCTCTCACACACACACACACACACACTCTCTCTCTCTCTCTCTCTCTCTCTCTCTCTCTCTCTCTCTCTCTCACGCTTCCCCTACCTTTCGCTTCGCTTCTCTTTCCTAACTGAACAATAAAAGTTTTAATATGGCATTAAATTCTTGAGGTAATGATCATGCATAATTGAGAACGATACAAACTAACGTTCATACTACTTAACTTTGTCATGATTTAAATTCATAATCGTACAAGACACAATGAAACTTGCTCAATTATTCGATAATGACAGAAGAAAAATCATTTGTGTTTTTTATATCAAAATCAAAACGAACCTCTGCACAAAATTCTAGAGAATTAAGTTTTAATAGAAGAGTAAATTTTCAAAGAATACAATATGGTGCATGAAGTGAACTCAGATGAACATCTCAAGAATGTGGGAAATAGTTATTGATGTATTGAATTTATAATTACACTTCTTTGGTGATCTCAAGTTTTCCAATATTGCATTCTATATAGCCAAGGGTTATTATACATGCGTCAATATATAATAAATCGGGATCTCCTAGAACTGTGTCCTTCTCCAATAGGACTTGACAATTATTAATTCTATTCTAGCAACTTAACGGTAGGGAGCAAAAGGAGACCCGAAAAATTATATTTCAAAATCAAGCCTGCACGGGTTTGAACCATAGCCACCTTTGGCTTTGTAGGCGAACGTCTTCCCTAATGACATATTCTCTCAAGAGACGATTCCTCCGAGAATGTCGAATAAAAGAGGGGTGGGGTGGGGGATAAATGACAGAATGGGATTGTCCCCAGTTTGGAAACATTGGCAATTGATATTGGGGTTAAGTCACCAAGAATAATGAAACTTATGTTGATACGAAAATCGAAACAACCATCGACGATTGGGTTTGTAGTTATTTTTATCTATCTATTTATTTATTTTGAAGGGGGTAGGGAGGGGGGGATTTAGTCGGAAGAAGACGTTGAAATTGACGGAGAAAGACATTATTCTGTTTTTCCTGTTGTTTTTGCTTATTTTAGGGGAGAGGTATCATTGTAGGGTACCGGTATATCTTGCATCGTAGCGATACCCGGTGTTATAAAAAAAATAACAATTACATTTTCCCGCTGGTATCGGCAGGTCGTCAACAGAGTAGTTACCTTTATTATTGTCATGCTAATATTTTACGTCATCCCAAGAAGACACACCTGTAACAGGTAGATGGGGTGGGGTGTGCGGGGAAGTAGGTATAGGTGTTGCTCAGGAATTACCTGGCTTACAGGCAAGGTAAATGGTAAATTACCTGGTGGTCGTGTTCCGAAACAATACCTTTGAGGATTCAAACGTTGCGAAGGGGGATGATAAAGAGCGCGGCACCAAGGGGCTGGAAGGAACAAAGACTAAGGCTGAAGGAGATCGGCTACTCTACTATCAATCTAAAAGTTGGGTATACCATGAATTCATGACGTGTGATTTCGATCAATTCGTCTGGGTAAAACCCGATTAACCACGATCGATTACCTCAGGGTTTTCACAGGCCATGCCACTCTGGGGTATATTTCAATGTAGCCCCGCATATCAAACAATATTTACTCCAAGAACAGGCATGTTATACAGGAAGACATGAAGTATGAAGATTAATATAACGAATGAAGATCTGTTAATAAAAACATTAGCGGTCCGTTATCGCAAGTTATCCAAAAGAGACGATGGAAATGGAAAGAACGTGCACGTCGTATCTATAGAATGAATAATACATGCTGCGTTACGTACGCTTTCGCTTGCTTTTTAAAAGTTAGCGAATAGAGAAAGCGAAAGTTCTTAGGGGCAAGCGGGGATTTGGGGATGCTACTTTCGCTTTCTCTTTTGTTACCACCGTTTATTGAAGCAGGGAGGCCCATTCATTATGAAGTAAATTATTATGTACTTTTTTTACTGTGGGATAATCTGAAGTTTACATAAAGGGTCGTTCTTTATTTATCAGATAGAATTCTTTTGTTTTTAGTTCTGTTAAAACATGGTTTGATAAGATGATCTTAAAATATGTTAGGACTTTAAGATTGCCTTGGATAGCACACTCGGCAACTATTAATACGCTTATGATAAATGATGATTGCTAATCATACGAATTGATTTGCATGTATTACCATGCAATGACAAAACGCATTAGGTACAAAAACAATATTTATAGAAAATATCTAATGCAAGTACAATTAATTTTAATCAAGATAGAAATTTACAACTTAAGATTAATTAATACTACTTAATAGTATTTTGTACAAAGTGTCATTGCTGTATGACTTTTAAAATATGTTATCCGATACTAACGAACCTTTGCTTGCCGTAACCGATAAGTGAAAGGTGTTTGGGTAATTAATGGAAGGCAGATTGTCATTAAACATTGCTATTATCATTCATCGCCTGTTACCATATTGCTTAACTCATATGCGGCAGTTAAAAGTCAACGGTCTAATTAATGATGATCCCTTAAACAAATCAATATAATATCATTATGTTATGGTGATATAGGAGTGCAATTTGCTATAATTAATTGAAACATAGATATATGCGTAATCTTGCCTCATTCCTATAGAAATTGTATGTTTAATAAGTTTTATTTTGATTTCATTTTTATTCTCGTCATCTGGGTAATTCCATCACGAAATGAAGTCATGAAGTCGTTAATTTGTTGACTTTTTCCATTTCCCCCCCTACTTTGGTGATATCAGTGTTTGCCAAGACTGCCTTGTAAACAGCCACGGGTTCTCTAACATTCTCACATCACATATTATGAAGTTAAAAAGTCGCTCTAATCTTATAGCTCTCATATGCACAGCAGCGTAAACTTGCTCGTGGAGCTTCACAATGATGTTTACACTCCCCTAATAAACAGCAACGCAGAACAAATTGGAAAAGACGTACAACCTATTCGGTGAGATTATATTGTTATTATTGCTCTGATACGGACAACGCTGTCTTGACAGCCTGGTACTCATTCACACACGAATTGACAGCCTGGTATTTATCCACACACGAATTGACAGCCTGGTACTCATTCACACACGAATTGACAGCCTGGTATTCATCCACACACGAATCGAGTGAGATAAGCTAGACAAACGTGTTTTATCTAGCACACTTCGTCAATGACAGGTGGTTAATGAAAGAAGTTGCACCTAGCGGAAGAAGTCGGTCTATATTATTCAAAGTCTGCACCGTAGTGTCAGGCATGTAAACATTGAACAGGTAGGCTTGTGTGACGATATACAACAGTGACAAACGGGGATTCTATCCTACAGAGACACCACCTGCTGTCTGATAGGTAACACACACACATACACATTATAAACACACGCATGCATAAATACATACACACACATAAATGCATACACACGTTGGAATCTGAGTCCAAAACACAATGGAAAACAGACAGGAACCAAGAGGGCCACACGCAGTTGACTCCTGGGAGGGGAGATCGAAGACATTGCAGCGGACAGATCACACACGCAATTAATTGTTTTATGATAAGAAAATTTAAAAAACTATTTAAAAAAACCCAGACCCCCCCCCCAAAAAAAAACAAAAAAACAAAACCCAAAACCAAAAACAAGCCAAAAAACCCAAAATACCCCACAAAAAAAAACAACAAACCCTAGAAAGACTCCACTTAACTGGAGCTTATCACTGATGCCTCTAAGCGTTTAAAAGTGACTTTCCCTGCTCCACAGCAACATAGAACACACAGAACGAGGCTGGCAACATTTTAGGTGCGAGTACAACGCTGTCTTAACGGCCAGGTACTCACTCAAAATTCAGTCGCGTGAGCAAGATGGGTAAAAAAACCCTTATCAAACAATGCATCGTCAATGACCTTTCTGTTCTGAAGATAACTTGCGTTCTAGCGGGTTTTCAAGGTCATTCAGCATAACAGTGTCGGAATGAGGGATACCGGAGCTTCTCATGTTTGAACCTGTACTAACCACTAGGCCACTGACGCCCGATCGTATCATAGATCCCATTAGAGGCGGTCATCACCATCTCGTTACGATTTAAAAAAAATGATATATAAATAGTAAATAGATAAAGAAAAAAAAAGAAAAGGAAAGTAATGAGAATTAACTATTGAGTTTTAAGATATTATTGATCTAAATGAAAGAAACGCGATAACTTGGTGTTTGAACGACCCAGTGCCATCACTCACTCAGTGGTTTGCGCGGTTGTCTAGATCAGTGACCCTACTTCATCATCAGTCCCCCTCCCCCCTCCCCCCCCCCCCAAACACACCCCCTTGGGAATAATACTATACTTCTATTGCCCACATCTATGATGCAACTTAGCGGCTCACGCCGGGCTATTCCATTCTTCATAATATAAAAATAATTATTTCTTGAGATTTTTTTTTTTTACAGGAATATATTATAGCCCTTTTATTATGATGGAATAAGAAAAAGAGTCTAGACCCGCTGGAGAATTCAACGTTGGATAAAGCCGGAATGTGCACGATCTTTAATGACTTAGATCCTTGGGAGAGGCCGACTGCCAATGAAAATGAGCAGATAACTCAATTACGTGGGTTATGTGCCCTTTGTGCCTGACACTGAGTTTTACTTTCACTTCATTGGACCTCAGGGTGAGATGAAGGAAAGAAAAATTAGCGAAAGGAGGTAAAATCAGCGAGAGAACAAAAACCTTCCTTTTTACGTTTAGAGGCAATAAATACACTAAAAACAAAGCAGAATTAGTACGACATAATAATCACTAATTAGGGATTCCAGTACAAAAATGGTTCTACGACTTCACTACAAATAATTATAATGGTGTGTGTGGGTGTGTGTGTGGGTGTGTGTGTGTGTGTGTATGTGTCATATTATTATTTTACTTTAGTGCATATTTTTGACAATGAAACTAGACTGGATGTTAGGTTGTTTGATGTTAAGTTGTAATGGCTAGCTAGCACTGGAATTTAGCCCTGCGGAAAACAGCATTCAAAAATTTGAAAAATGCATTACAAAAAGGATGAAACCACTCCCAGACATAGCAGAGACAGAAACAAAAAATTGCAAATTTTCTTGCTCATTAGGTATCAAAAAAAATAAAAAAAATAAAAAAAATAAAAAAAATAAAAAAATAATGAAATTGATTCTTATATCCTATAAGTTCATATTCTTAATGTATTGAATATTATTGATCTGAAACCCCTCTGAATCAAACCCTATTTGACTTACGATCTCCTTGTATTTGTATTAAAATGTGTGCAATGTTGTGCTTGTCGTTCAATAGATCTATGAAGGAATGAAAACCTGTGTTTATAATTAGATATAGTGTTCACGGGGGAATATTCCAGCCAATAGTACTGCAAGTTCAGGATGTGGGAGCTTTAGATAGACCTAATTGATTTCGATCTGTTTTTAAGAGATTCGATGGTTGATTAGGTCGAGGATTGCTTTCTTCTTCTTGGGCGAGGCGAATTGGTGACGTCGTAGAGGCGGTAGGTTCGTTCCCCTCTGCATCACTGGATTTTTTCGTTTCTTTCCTTTCACAGATTCTTGTCTTTGTCTCTAGGGGGTTATTTCATAATCTTAAAATATTCATTTTTAATGTTACGTCCTATTATCAAATAGTGGCTTCGTGTTCAAGCAGTTAGAGACGTCGGCTTGCAATTAAAGGAGGCAAGCTTGATTCTCGCTGGCGCCTGTTCTGACGCTGAAAAAAAAAAAAAAAAAAACAAAAAAAAAAAAAGAAAAAAGAAAATGCGGAAATTTGTCTTTTGATATTTACCGTCACCGAGCGTCCGCCGTAAAAACAGCGCTGCAAACGTTGGCAATTTGTGTAAATAACCTTGACCAAGAGTTAAACACGTCGGTCTCTAATCAGATACGAACTCGCGACCTTTCGCATGCGAGTCCAACGGCTTAACCGCTCGGCCACCGTGCCACGTAACCCTTGAGAGAGTCTCTTCGCATGCATGATAATTATTCTTCACCGCACTTAGGTGTTTAAAGAGTCCCCGGTACAAACAGCGAGATATCTTGTCAGTTGTCAGTATGCTAACAGGAGAAAGCTGATAATCGGCAGTCTTGATATAAAGGAATTTTATTAAGGAAGTATCGTGAATTGGTCTGGCGGGCACGGTAGGACATTCAACAGAGACACGTACCTTCGAGAGTAAAGTAAAGAGCGTTCTTATATAGCGCGTTTCCACTAAATGTGCTCAATGCGATTTACAGAGTTTCCCTGGCAGGCCATTGCAATCCAAAATCCTTCTCAGCCTCCCGTGCGACCCGATGAAAGGCGCATGACTCTAGCATATTGACATAATCTTTCTCTGCCTATAGCCAGTGCATGTAAAGAGTCTTAACTAGAAACTCTAAACTCTCTCCCAACCGGAATTCGAACCTAGGGTTTTCGATCACTAGGCCAAATGACTACCACTAGACCCCGATGCAACGAGTCCCATAAGTTCATTTTAAATCTCTAAAAATAGATGTAAAAATTTAGTAATAATATGCTATGATTAATGAAGAATTAATACTTAATAGACTAGCCAGAAAACGTTAACAAGCGTATATTAACGTTATGAGATGTGCCAGTTAGAACCCATTCAATGTTGAAGAAAATGGATATCGTGGCTGTCCACCTTATCTTAGTCATGGTGCCAGGCGCATTGTGTCTGATCAAATGAACAATCTGGATTGGCCTACATTGCAGCAACGACGAAAAGAGAAAAGACAACTCAATTGTACAAGATAGAAACACCATTCGAAGGACTATCTCCCATGTTAATAATTATCAAAACACGTGGACATAATCAAAGAATCCGATGAATGTCCTTTTCAAACACAATATCCCATCAAATTTCTTTTCTGCCCTCTGCCTGTGGTATCTGGAACAGCATACCATCAGCAATTATTGATGAAGTTAATAGTTTCGATGATTATAAGGAGAGAATTCAGACCCTAATTTTAACGAAATATAATGTAGAGGTGGTCTGTAGAGCAATGGGAAGAAGAAGAAAAAAAAAAAAGAAAAAGAGAAGAAGACTCGTGTGACAGTCCCACAGGGAAAGTTGTCAGAAGTTGTTACATTGAAACCAAATTGTGGACGGTACAAGCATCGTAGTTCGGAAGCCTGTTGGTTTACTCTCAACCTTTCGAATTTTGATATGAAATGAAATGAAATTCTACTTATTTATCCCAGAAGGGAAATTTGTCTTTTGATATTTACCGTCACCGAACGTCAGCCGTAAGAACAGCGCCGCAAACGTGGGTAATTTGTGTAAATATGATTTTGATGAGTGAATTGATGCACTTAGGATTGTTTTACTATCTAATTATTATTTAATTTTATGAAGTGTCCTACTTCATCAACCACCATGGTTCATACGACAATCATCTTATGCCATGTATTGTATTACAATATAATTATAATCCTTTTAAAATGTTTTGTTATCAAGTATGACTCTGGATAATGTCTTATGCTTTGGGCATTTAAAGACGTTGTTTTATATCTAAATAGCCCATGACCCCTGATATGATATGAATATGAAATAACCTTGCCCATGAGTTAAACACGGTGTCTCCAATGAGATTCGATCCCGTAAACTTTCGCATGAGAGTCCAACCTCTTATCCGTTCGGCGACCGTACCATACCGGGTGAAAAAACGCAATTAAATGTCGTAAACGCCTTAGCATAAGGTCTTAAATGAAGAAAAATAAACAAACATGGGAGGCCAACCGACAATATAAGAATGGGATAGGGAAAGCAGGAGTCTCCTTTGACAGATTAAACTACATCATGACCACGAAGATCATTAGTCTGAAGACAAACTATGAACAACTATTTTATTCTGTTGTTTTAGTCCAAAACTCTGAATATGTCTCTTTATACTCTCTAATATTATGTGTTTTGGATTGAAACATCAGTATTGTACATGCAATAATATTATGTTCACCATTCCTTTTGGCATGAGGCTAAAACATTGGCGCAACTCTTTATAATATTGAGAACAATGATTCCCTGTACGGTTGGCAACTAACGTCGACAATCTATATTATTATACCACTACAACTAATTCGCCTTAAGCGGAGTTGTTTAAGGAAGACAATGGGATAGACGTAACTTAACCAGAATAAAAACATAATTAATTTAAAGAAGTGGCAAACAAAAGCTGATATCAAAGAAAGGTGTCTGAATTGGTATGGTAAAGTGGCTCAATTGAAAATAAAAACGTTTTCAAAATGTGTATAAGAATGCAAAGTAGATTGTAGAAGAATTAAAGAAAGACCATGTATCTCCTGAAACGAATAATAATGATTACAATTATTCAAAACAGATGAAGCCCTACAAAATAGAAATAAATTATAACTCTATCGGAATCAATTGCCATAGGCAATCTTTCTTCCCTAGAACTGCAAGATTGTGGTATAAAATGAAGCCGAATATTAGAAATAGAGAAAGTGTTGATACTCTTAAACATAGACTACAATATGAAATACTTAGATATAATACTATAATTAGTTTGCTTACATAATACAGGACTATCTAGATGTAATACTTCAATTTATTTTATTTTATTTTATTTTATTTTATTTTATTTTTTAAATTATATATTTTTGGGCGTATTGACAGTAAAACTCAACCCCGTTGAGTTTTGTCAGTTTATTTGAAGAAGAAAAAGAAGAAGAAGAGACAGGAATTGATATTATGAATATCTTGTGAAATCTATTCTGCTCTACAACTGACATTGTGCTACATGGGTTAAAACAAAAGGATACAAAATATATATATCAAATCAGATGTTTTCCACTCTGACCAATTGAGACAAGGAATACGATAACTAACAACAATTTCAAACCTATCCCTATACAAAAGTCCATGGAAACACCCTGGTATAATGTGGGTTCAATGATTGATAAGACATGGCCACGACCGTTACCAAAGGATGAGACAAAGACACAAGTGTTCACTTGAAGCACTTTTATTGAACTGACCAAATTAAAAATAAGTGGATCAATGATTCTGTTATATCTTATAGATATTATAATTCTAGCAGTCTAGCATCCAGTGGTAATGGTATCATTACACATCCGTATCGATATTTAAATGCAGTAGCCCTACATGTCTGGACTGTGCATATTTTTAATTATTATTTTTAGCAATGTAATACATTTTCTAGCTTTCCCACCCACGCCGAAATCGCTCAGTACTTCAATCAGAACTGCGAGGATGAAAGAAATCATGACATAAATGTCAAACAGTGCCGTGTCCAATGATACGAGCCTCTTGTCGCCATTTTAGTATTCTCAAGTGAATCTTTCCGTCGATGGTGGTTTAAATGGCGCGTTATCATGTCTAGGTGAATTGTATGTTTACCACATGTACATACGTGATCGTGTGTGGTGTAATGTCTTACATTATTTTGGTAACACAACGCCAAGACATTACTTTTCTGTTGTATTCATGTCAGCTGTCTCTCATTGTAGGGTTAAAAGAAACAATACGGTGGACAGGTATCGATGTGCGTAATGTGTCAGGGTATCGACCAATATTTGATAGTTGCATTTCAAGATGATCGTGGTCGAGTGGTAGACATTTGGGCTGGTGATCGAAAGGTCCGAGTTTCGAATCCCGGTGGGGCGCGATGTTGAGTTCTTGGGAAAAACACTTTATATGCATTTCCTCACCGTACCCAGGTGTAAAATGGATACCTAGCTATAGGTAGAGGAAGATCTTGTCAGTATACTTTTCACCGGATCGCACCTCTGTATGCCCTCCCGGGGGGTTGAGAAGTATTTTGGATTTTACTTTTTATATTTCATTGATGAAGAATGCCATGGTAGTCTTAATTTGCAAGATTAAAAAAAAACAAACAAAACCCCAAAAAACCGAATTCCCGTTGAACGAACAGAGTATGACGATTATGTGAATTTGATTACAGGTCGTAATTATTGTAAGAGGGAAAGTGAGATGAACGTTTGATGAACAAGGGAGGGAATGTTGGAAAATGCTAAAATGTATCTTCATACATTAAGGGGAGTGAATAGCTCAGTGGTTAAGGCCAAGACAATGTATGGTCCATGAATCACAACCAGGCTTGAATTTGAAATTCAATTTTTCGGGTTCCATTCTGCTCCCTGTCCTTCAGTTGCTAGGATATAATTAGTTATCGGAAACGGAGATGTGTATTTTTGCATGTAAAAGAACTCTTGCCTATTTATAAGGCAGTCTTGGAAAATCCTCAGAACACCAAAGTAGATAAAACAATAACAACAACAAAAATCCTACTTTGGTGCACGCAGCCTAATAGAGAGATATTTTCCCAACTTAAAAATTCAACTGAAATCTTAAACGTGCATGGTATTATTACCACTACAATAATCGAACCAACAACGAATAATGATTGAAAATCTTCTTTACCCTAAAAATATTGGCTTGAATATAATCTGAATCATAAGTTATAATTTCCATAATTGAATCACGGTGTGACAGTGCGAGCGACATGCCATCTCAGTTGTCAGTCGATGCTTTCTCGATTCATTCATTAAAAAGTTTGTTATCGAAAAATTAACAAAATGAGATTGGCGTTACTGAAATAAACACAAATGCATGTGTGCACAAAACCCTGTTTTACACAACGGAATAAAGTGTGGACCTGCATAACCCATGACCATGGATTGACGTTTCTATGAAAGATAATATAACAACAAAATTGTATAAATTAAAGAGGAGGATTTCATCTTACAGCATTCACTGGTTTGGAATTTGATCATTCTAACAAAGGGGCCTTTGTATTTATTACATGTATTTACATGTGGCTAAGATACTCGTATTTTCAATAGCATTATGACTAATGACCATAAATCACGAGTCTTTGAAAACAATACTGGTTCCTAAGGTTTCTTTCACAATGGACAAAACGGTAGCACTAACGAACACCCAATCTTTTAATTGCGAGGAAACCTCGCTCACCATTTGACCTCTGTTCACAGAAGAACTGCTCTTGTCGCACCTTGAATAAAAACCCACAGACGCAACTATTGCGTCGCTCTTCTACGTTAAGACATTAACGAAGGTACGTAACGTACGTACGTACGCAAAGGCACCATATCGTAAAACTAATGTAGAGTTATTGCTATCTTTAAGGTGTGGGGTGAGAGTTTCTCAACAGGTAGCATATCGTAGCGTTGGGAGTTCTACCTTAGAAATAACATTTTATGACATACGGCTGGGGCTTGTTTTCTCACTCTATGAATTTCTGTTAATCATAAAGAAGTCTGTTGTAAGTCTGTTAGCCCACACCCTGACAGACAATCAACAACAGACCGCGTCTGGTCAGAACTCATAGCAGGCATCAGAAAGGACGGTGCACATTAGGAGTAACTCGAAATGGTGGAGCGAAAGCTAGATATCAGTTAGATATAATATCTTAACCGAAAAGGAAGCCATAAATCATAATTAATTAGTGTTATTTATATCTTCCGATCATTACTTTGACTCCAGACTTTGTTGGCAGCATGTTCTGTATTGAGGACCGGTAAAGCAGCAATTCATTGTTTTATATACTATCCACTGCATTTCTCGGCAATATGATTGAAAAGCAGAGATTAAAATATCATCTGTATAAGGAGAAACCCCAATGGTGATTGCTTCGTTGCCCTAAGCTGGATTCCCGAGGCAAGAAACAAGAGAGGGCTCCTGAGGACAACCTGGCTGCGAATGGTTGCATTGGAAAGAACCGGTGCAGGTCGGACATCTTTGACACAAGCTCACCCAGCAGCCTCGCAGACCTAATTCATTGGAAGGTCTTGTATGCCTATTAGCACTGAAACAATTGCGTGAGCAAATTTATGCTGGGGATAGTCATATAGTATAGGTACTGGGACCTGTTACCATAGGTTTACAATACACTGCATACACCGCTTGGTAACGTAGTTAAGGAATACAAAAAGTTTCTATGATGGTGATGTCAGATACACAGGTACATGTCAATATAAGTAAATAGCACGAATTAATAGTCGATTACGTGACATTTCAAACGTTGCTTCACCATGACTTT
The DNA here is from genome assembly GCA_032466395.1 of Aegires albopunctatus. Taxonomy (NCBI): domain Eukaryota; kingdom Metazoa; phylum Mollusca; class Gastropoda; order Nudibranchia; family Aegiretidae; genus Aegires; species Aegires albopunctatus. Next base: position 1,348 of record JASKDV010173499.1, on the reverse strand, counting down.
AAGCTTTTGATCCGATGGAAGGAAAATGTACAACTAAAGTCATTAATGACGAATGGCAGACTACTAGCCCTGTCTTAATCCAGCCTTTCAGTAACAATAAACTAAAGTCAACATATTTCCCATACTCATTACTGAGCGTAGAGGAAATCAGGAGTAGAATCCCAATTTTTAAAAATATCATTATGGCTTTGTGTGGTAGTTTGCCTTTACTTTCCATGTCGACTTTGCTTTCGCCGGATCTAAAGAGATCTAGATACCCATTCACTGCTGATTCGAAAGGGAAGCCACGAGAAAAATCTATCTGGACTGGGGATTTATCGGGACTCGCTGTTTAGCAGACTAACGTTATATCGACAGAGCTACCTGGATCCAACCCTAACAAAAACCCAATGTTAGACCAGGTGCACACGTGAATCGAACTTCCAACCTCTGATCCGAAACCAGGATGTTTACCAACATAGGAATTTGAAATCTAGAGTATTGTCTGGGATATTAAAACCATCGTCTCTGGTTTTTCATAAGGATGCAGCAAATGATAAATCAATGAAAATAAAGATGATTTTATTTAGTCCACATCAGACAGGAAGTGGAGTCTACAAGGATTCATATAGTTTTACCGCCCAGCTGCCGATCAATCATTCTAGTTAATTTTAACTTCCTAGAGAACTTACAGCGCGTAGTTAAATCATTATTAGCGCTTAGCTTGCTTATAATAGACAAGCTCTTTCAATGCCTTTGCAGGGTAAATAAATCATTCACTTGAGATTTCCAAATAGAAATAATACCTATTTAAAGATCATAACCGGACACGATTGTTCATAGAAGAGTGTCCAACTTCTACGGAGTGACAAATTTACATTTACTTCTTGGATAGGAAACTCATTCAGCTTTAGGCTAAATGGACACCGACCTTAACGTATCATCTATGTTACCAGCCCTTTCCCTTGCCAGACTAGACCAGACTTCATTTTATTTTTATCTTTAACACAATGCTGGACATCTGTTAGACTTCGTTAGGCCCCACAAGAAGACAAATACGAAAAACAGAACGCGCACACATGCACACCATGTACCAGACACATATTTATGACTATATTCGTCACAATATTCAAAGTTTACAAAGTCTCAGCATAACGTAGATCTAGGTAACATAATCAGAGTAAATTTGTTTGGCAAAATTTATTGAGATATAGATATATTATGATACTAGCAGATAGAATGGTAAATGCCCGATTATATTGGTGGCTTGAATGCACCAACTCCCTCAATGGCAACCAAGCTGGATTCCACAAAAATATAAGAAATCTAGATATTAGCCTAAATTAGATTAGGCTTGATATCTAGATCT
>JASKDV010173477.1:0-13401 GCA_032466395.1 Aegires albopunctatus | reverse complement strand
TTAAATCAAGAATGTTGATGTCTTTGGTTTTCTAGTAGCTTCAGTGGTTATCGAGTTTATTCGAAAAAAACCAGGGGACACGCCCACCGTAAGAATTTATAGATTAAGATATATATATATATATATATATATATATATATATATATATATATATAGAGAGAGAGAGAGATAGGATATAGAGAGATAGAGAGAGATAGGATAGATAGAGAGAGAGGGAGAGAGAGATAGGATATAGAGAGATAGAGAGACAACCGAATCAACCTTCCTTTTAGAAATCCATAGATTGGAATAACAAGACAAGGGTGAGGAAGTAAATCGTACAGGGGGAGGAAATGTGGTCTTACTACTGGATGAACGAAGAGCAAAGGGCAAAGACATCTACCGGCGGTGATAAATGGCAGAGGGTGATGATGGACGAGAAACGGGTTGTCAAGAAGGATTGAAACCCGAATAAAAATCCCATAGATGTCACGAGGTTAGTCTGGTGACAAAATCATAGTATCGACCGAAGAAAATCTAGAGGGTTTGTTGGGGAATTTTGTTATGCCACTGTTTAGAGTTGTTGTTGGATTGGATTGTTATACACGTATTGGTTGGTTAGGAAAGGCGCATGGTTACGTAGTGAATTTGGGTGTTCTCGCTGCTTTTCGTGAGCATCCATTGAAGTGGTAACTTGCCTTCACTGACTGTAATGATTCAGTATTGCGATGACAAAATTCACTTATTACAGTGAATTCATAGAATATTCTCAAAACAGTTAAGTATTTAAAGCGAAACGAAATAAGATAGTCAGACATTTGATATCCCTGTCTCTAAAAATGGTTGCCATAGAAATTCAATCTTCCCAAGCACTGCTAAATTGTGGAATAAATTGAATCCCGATATTAGAAGTAGCGAAAATTTTGATAGTCTTAAACATAAGCTGCAATATGAAATACTTAAATCTTCATCATATAGGTCTAATTAATCTGCTGGTTTTTTGTTGTTGTTGTTTTTGTTATTGTTGTTTGTTGTTTTGGTTTGTTGTTTTGTTGGTTTTTTGGGTTTTTTTTTTTTTTTTTGTTTTTTTTTTTTTGCGTATTGACAGTAATACTCAACCCAATTTAGTTTTGTCAGTTTATTTGAAGAAGAAGAAATACCTTTATAACATTAAAGTAGATTTGAGCAATAGTATTTGGAAAGAACGTGAAAATAAATAAAGAAATTAAAATCATTTTTTTGTCTATGTGGTCATAAAACGGATGTAATGTGGTGTAAAGCGTCATGGCTTTAACGTTACAACTTATAACCACTGGCAACAGTTGGAAAATCTAAAAGTTTGGGAATATAAAAAAATCAACGATGTAATTCACATAAGATGATAGAAAGAACCTTTCGCAATTTTCAAAAATAGGTCTTAGAATGGCAAATAATAGGCTTACTTATTCGGTGGCCTTTTCTTTTGATCTACGTCAGTTATCAACATTATTTGTGTCAATCATTTAGGTTATTACCTCTGGAAATCTCGGATATAGTAGGAGGCAATTGACAGTAATGTGATACGCCAATATTATAGTCGTACAAACGGTAAGATTCTGTAGTTATGAAACCTTCGATAAAGTCTTGTCTTACTTTAGCAGGCATGCTCGGTTTCAGCCAACGACAGCCTGATGAAAATTCTCAATCTTGGCTCCGTTACGTCTTTACGTCCATCATAAAGGATTGATACATTAACCTGGCCAGGAGGTTTGCAAATAGAAATGGCAGCAATATATTTTTGGGACTAATGGAGCTCAGAAATACATATTATGAAACCATGGGGTAAGACAAACAGAAAAAATAAAACAGTAAATCAATCTTATCCAAACTTTTTCTGGAAAAGATTAGTTGCATACTCAGTCCCTATGACTTGACATCGCTCACTGGCACTAGATGGACGTCAAAAATCATCTGGCATGTGTTGCTGTGAGTGCATATAGTGACCACTAGTTTTGTAACCATTCTCAGACATTCTGTCACAATCGCAAGTGCCCAATGCTTCAACGTTCACTCTTGAGATCAAGCAATTTTTGCGCTTAAATCCACATCCACCGTTACGCTCCGCAACTCACATCACAAAGAGCCAATTGTCCTAAGTTATACTGAGCTAAATTAAAAACGCAACTTTTTAATTACGCAAGTTCGAATCATTACGAATTGATAATTGCACTATTTACATTTGTATGAGAACAGAGTTCATTTAGAGAGCTACAATTCACGAATTTTTTCGTTTTCTGAATAGTTTATATTTTGTGATACGTGTTGAAATATTATTATGCTATGTCGCGGCGTACACGTAATTCATGAGTTATGAGCAATATTTTGTGAGATGCACATCGTCAATGGCGACAGGACATGAGGGTTTAAATACCGTTTCACGATTGGTCAAGCCATTTGGGTCAAATTCTCATCATGCCACGACTCGGCGCAGAAATGAGGGAAAGAGCTATTGGCAGAGTATTTGCCGGATACAGTGTGGTCGCGGTTGCAAATGCATTCAATGTGCACAAATCAACCACCACTAAAGATAGGCCAAGGTCGGGTCAGCCTTCTGTCCTGTCAAATCGCCATAAAAGAGCAATTGTGCGGACACATCGCAGGTATCCGTTCAAGTCAGCCTCGGGTACCGCACTCCAAACTGTAGGATCGCACAGTAAATAAAATATCGGTAGAAACTTGAGAGCTGTAAACCTGAAATGTCGGCGACCTTACGTTGGACCAATCCTGACAGCCTGATATCGTCACAACAGACTTAATTGGTCACAGATACACCAACATTGGCGACGCAGACAATGGGATTCAGTTCTGATTACTGACGAAGTGGGAATCGGTTGCGACCGAGCAAATGGAAGAACTCGCAGACGAGATAACCAAAGGCATTATCAAAACAATGTTGCTGAACCAGAACACAATGCCTGGGGAGGGCCATCAACGATGTTGTAGGGCGGCATATGCAGTAGACTCATTCTTGGTCCCGACTTCTTCTAGAATCCAGGAGGTCGACGCAATGGAGGAGTATCTGCTCAAGATTACTTTGATATACAGTCTTTCGGCTGGTTGTTGTTCCATTTTTCCAAATTACCAATGTCTGATATAGCAGCATGACAATGTAAGGCCACACACCGCGCAGCTAACGCGGACTTACCTGCAGGAAAAAAGCATCACCGTCATGCCTTGGCCAAAAAGTAAGCCCCGATCTAAACCCCATAGAGCATTTCTGAGATGTACTCAAAAGCCATTAAATGGACAAGAATTCCAAGAGTCTGTGCAGCATTGTTGGAATGACGTTCTCCCACGTTTGAGAACGACTCTAATCAGGTCCGTGACAAGAAGATGTCTTCAGGTCATCGCTAACAACGGGGGATAAACCCGTCATTAACCAGGTACTTTATTAATTTTACTCAGGGAAGATAACTCCTGCTTTACTCTATATTCTTTTCTATCCAATCAAATGAATTAGTGTACCTTGTCACTCTAACAGACTTTTGATTAAAATGCCACTAACATTTTTATTTTTTTTTATTAAACTGTAATAAACCAAAACAAATTGACGTTTAAAACAAAAATCTACACAAGATACATCAGTTGCGTTTTTAATGGAACTAAGTATATTAGTTACGTTGTCCTCATCCTTGGCTGTGGATTTGAGCACGTAGATTGGATAATGATTGGTTGTTGGGCATCAGTCGTATTGATAAATTCGATCAAACCGAAAAGCGATGACCGATGTTTAATTCCATTTAATTTAACACGTTAACAATAAAGAGATGAAAAGTAGTAATCATAAAGTCTTTGAGTTTATGATAAACATGATTACCATGCATTCATTATAGAAGAATCCTCGAAGTGATAAAATTCATAATAATGTCTATATTACACTGTCAATCATAGGACGATGCTAATATTTTAAAATTCCCCACTGGTAAATCGTTAGATTATTAGTTTTTAGTGATTAGTGTCAAGCATGAATCATCAACTAAATGAAAATGTCAAAATCATATTGAAGACGAGAAGATGTTCTGGCTTGTGATTAAAAGTGACTTATAGTTTCGTTGCTTTCTTAACTAATACATTTTGTACACTACGAATTAAGACAATGTAATGTGTTAGCGTCATGCCATTGTATCAAAATCTTCTAGAATTTATCATTATATATACCGTTCACACAAGTCTCAATTCTTTCGAAATACATATAAACAATTTGGATAGGATTTTTAAATGGTCGAAAAGATTCCCTCAACATCCTTGAACCATCCATGACTTAGTGCTCCAATCCATAAAAGCAGGAAACACTATAAGAAACAACTAATGTTGTCCACGGAGCAGGACGGAGGCAATGGACTTAATAAGTGTGTTTTGATCTTTTTAGTTGCCCATGCCAAGCAGGGGCTACGGATTTGAACCCTTGGCCGTTTTCCATACCCTGTAGTAAATTATGTGTTACTCACATGGCCAACAACAATTCAGGAATCAAGACACGACATGCAGCAAATAAGATGTCCGGCCAAATATAACGCTGTCGTAATAGCCAGGTATTCAAATTCACATCTAAGTTAAGTGTGACTTCTGTGATGACAAAATGTCTCACTAAAGGACTCATCATCAATGACCTATGACCTAGTTATCACGAGAGCGTGAAAAATCAAATAAAAGAAACTTCAATATAAATTAGAATAGTGGTTATAAATTCGAGAATAAGATAACGTGTTAGTAGAAGCTTTTCTGTTGATAATTCTAATGAATTACAAAACTGTTGATGTATAAAATAATATGGTTGCTACCCTCAAAAAAAAAAATAATGAAAAACCCTAAAGAGGCTTCATGACCCATTTCACAGTGAAAACGTTTGATATAGTTTTCATCCTACAAGCGCCAGTCTATAAATTGCTTAATGAATCACTCGCAATAGCTGTTGCTATGTAATATTATAAAAACAAATCAAATGTCAATTTATCACGCTTATAAAATATTTGAAGGCCTCTGAAAAATGTTCCTAAGAACCATCTAGGAATTTTGGCTATTCCACAAAAAGTTCTAAGCACCCCTCTCTGGTCTATACAGAATAAATATTAATGTTGAAAAAGAAAGTTTTGGCTAAAACGGGAACAATTTACCAACTAATGCCAATTAGTTATTGTTTTCTTTGGGATTTTTTATGATTGAATTGGACATCGTTAAAAATTGAAATGGCTTTTAGGTACTTTATCCACTGGGCCCTTCAAATATTGATTGTATATGTACGGTTGATTTCATAACATGTATGCCATTGTAAAAACAAATTTCCACATGTGGATGAATAAAAGTATTATGTATTTATTTATTTTTAATTTTAAAATGTATCCAGAGAAAAAGTCATGTTTGCCCAATCAAGCAAAACCATTTGGGAGACATAAGAAATTCACAAAACGACAAAAGACATCTAAAATTAAATAACAAGTATTGTTAAATGAATATTATATAAAAACATGATGATTAAATTGACTACTAAAGAATATGCTATCTTTAGTTCATTTGGTTTTTCATTAATACAAAGCATTACAAACAAAATTTTAAAATTGCAGTTTAAATACAAATAGATAAATAATATAAATTTTACAGTTTTCATTAGATTCCATTAAAATGTAAGTATAAGTCGATAGACATAACACTATCTTATGGCAAAAAAAAATGTTTCAGAGATAAATATTCTTGAAATCTACTGCTTTTTACAATAATATTTGAATATAATGATAACAGTTGTCCGCTGTGTCTCAAAGCAACCAGATCAACCTTTTACCTGCAAAAAATGTCCTAGTAGGTTAGGATAATTGAAATGCCATAATATTATCCTTAATAACAATGATGGTCTGCTACCACTGTTTCCACAAGAGTTTTTATTCCCAAGCGCTGCCAACTCCACGATCACCATGGGATCCACAAAAACTAAAAGCAATGCCATGACCCTAACAGTTACAACTGCCATCACCACCACAACTACTACCACTGCCATCACCACCACAACTACTATCAGTGCCATCACCACCACGGCTACCACTAATATCACCACCACCACTACTATCACTGCCATCACCACCACTGCTAACCCTGATATCACCAACACCACTACTACCACTGCCATCATCACCCCAACTACTACCACTGCCATCACCACCACCTCTACCACTGCCATCACAACCACCACCAGCACCACTGACAACACCACCAATACAACTTTCACTGACATCACCACCACTACGACTGACATCACCACCACCACCACTGACATCACCACCACTACGACTGACATCACCACCACCACCACTGACATCACCACCACCACCACTGACATCACCACCACTACGACTGACATCACCACCACTACCACTGACATATACCACCACTACGACTGACATCACCACCACTACCACTGACATCACCACCACTACCACTGACATCACCACCACTACCACTGACATCACCACCACTACGACTGACATCACCACCACTGCCACTGACATCACCATCACTACCACTGACATCACCACCACTACCACTGACATCACCACCACTACGACTGACATCACCACCACTACCACTGACATCACCACCACTACGACTGGCATCACCACCACTACCACTGACATCACCACCACTACGACTGACATCACCACCACTACCACTGACATCACCACCACTGCAACTGACATCACCACCACTACTACCAATTACTTCCCCACCAACACTACCATTGACATCACCACCATGACCACTACCACTGCCATCACCACCACCACCACTGTCACTTGCCATCACCAACACCAACACCACTAATATCACAATCACCACCACCACCACTGACATCACCACCACCTCTACCACTGCCAGCACCACAACCAATGCCACTTGCCATCACCAACACCACCACCACTGCCATCACCACCACCACCATTGACATCACCACAACAACTACCACCGCCATTATCACCACAACTGCCACATGCCATCACCACCATTAATACCACTGCCATCACAACCACCAATACCACTGATATTACGACCACCACTACCACTGATATCACCACCACCTCCACTACCACTGTCATCACCACCACCATCACAGACATCACCACAACCATTACCACTGCCATCACAACCACCACCACCACTGACATCACAACAACCACTACCATTACCATCATCACAACCACTGCCACTTGCCATCACCAACACCACCACCACTGACATCACCACCACCACTTACATCACAACAACCACTACCACTGTCATCATCACCACCACCAATACCACTGACATCACAACCACCAATACAACTGATTTTACCACTACCACTACTACCAATGCTATCACCACCACCACCGCCACCACTGACATCACCGCCACCACTACCACCACTGAAATCACCACCACCACTACCACTACTGACATCACCGCCACTACTACCACTGTCATCACCACCACCTCTACCACTGCCATCACCACCACCACCACTGCCACTTGCCATCACAACCACTACCACCACTAACATCACAGCAACCACTACTACTGCCATCACTACCACCTCTACCACTGCCATCACCACCACCACTGACATCAATACCACCAACACTACCATTGTCATAACCACCACCACCACTGACATCACCACAACCATCATCCCCACCACTGCCACTTACCATCACCACCATCAATACTACTGACTTCACCACCACCACCACCACCATTGTCATCACCACCACTACCACTGGCATCACCACAACCACTACCACTGCCATCACCACCAACACTACCACTGCCATCACCACAACCAATGTTGTTTACATTCATACCACCTTCTACGCCATTAACATATCACCACCACCAGGGGGATTCAACCCTCAATGACCATATCCTCCATAACCGCCAAATGCTATTCAACCTCCAAATCCCCCACCCATACCACCAAAGCCTCCTGATTAGACAATTGAAATTGGGAAAGTGGTAGATGGTCAATCCTGCCCATGCTTCTAGCACTTCCTACCTGTGAGCTGTTGTTCATGCCACCCCGGATATTTGAATTCTGATGCATAGCCTGAGTTGAGAAGATTCCTTCCAATGTTGTTTGCACACATACCACCTTCTGCGCCGTTTGCAGTAGCAGCATTGCCGCTATGACCAGCACCCCAAGGAAAATTCCATTCCCCATGACCATATCCTCCTTGACTCCTAAATTGACAGGGAAAAGAAAACAAAAATTGTATTCATCCATATTATTCTCCCAGTTCATTGTTGTGCTCCATGCTTTTAACAAGGGCTTGTTTCAACTATTTCACTGTGCCGCAAGATTAAACAATTAAAATTGGGAATGTGGTAGATGGTCAACCCTACCCATGTTTCTAGCACTTCCTCCCTGTGAGCTGTTGTTCATATCACCCCGGATATTTGAATTCTGAAGCATAGCCCGCACTGCTGCTAACTTAGAGTTGAAAAGATTTCTTCCAGTGTTGTTTGTATTCATACCAGCTTCTTCCCCATTTGCCATACCAGCACTGCCACCATGATGAGCACCACCAGTAACAATTGCTTTATATACTAAGCATTTTGTAAGTCCTTTTGCTTCCAACGGACAATCATTTTTTATTCTGCAATTTCAAGACTTTTGTTGAGATAAACTTTCTTTGAGATGAATGTTTAGTTTGTGTTTGTTATGATTTGAGATGATTTGTTTTACATTAGGCATGCAGCTGTAACTAATTATGATGTTATTTCTGTTGATGATCTTACTCAATTTTATTTTTATTTTTTTTTTGAATTGCAACAAACAAACAAAACAAGAAATATATATGGGACTCACTTAAGGTGTATTTAAAACAGGATTCAACCAAGATACATCTTCATTTAGGCTGGAACATAAAAAGCCCTCAACCACCATTCAGTGAAATTACTAGATTAAGAGGAAAAAGAGAATACATATTATTATAATGTACGTTGTGCATGAATAATTTAGGCTAGGTTATACAGATAACAAAGCTGACAGATTAATCTATATATTTTTGAAAAAGATATGTTTTTAAACGTTTTTTGAAAATTGTAACATTACATGCGAGTCTCACGGATGACGGAAGCGAATTCCACGTTAACCGTCCGATCTTTCCGAAACTTCGTAGATTAATTCTTCGGGGATGTTCAAAGTTGCTTCAAAGCGACAGCTTGACAGACAGACAGATTGACTAACTGACTGAAGGCAAATAAAATGCGAATAGATTCCAGTTTAACTTTCTTTCATTCTTAATATCCGATGCTAACAGGCCCGCAAATCAAGGTCCTATTATTGCTTTCTCACATTTTGTTTGCCACAGCAAAAAAAAAAAAAAATGGGGGAACAAATTGAAGTATGATAATCATACGTTCAACTGTTAAGATTGCAGCTCACTCACTAATTGTATTATTTGATGTCGATATCAGAGTTACTCTGTATGGTTACATCAGGGGTGTGGCGCCTATGCATTCGAAATACGCAACCCGAGTTTTGTGGCTTTAAGAATACATAGAGACTAATTAAGTAAATCTTTAAATAACAATGTTGGTTAAAATAATTTAAAAGTTAGCAGAAAAAAGATTCAATAATTCAAGACTGTGGTAAAAGAACCAAGACATCAAAAGTGCATATAGAGCCCTATTCAACTCTTGCAGTGCGAGATGTGATTGATCAGCCTGCATTCATGGACTAGAACGGAAGATATCATACTTCCATAGTCCCTTCATAAAAGTTTATTCTTATCATTTCCTCTTATCTTACCTTTCTCATTAGATATGCGAACCAACCAGCGAATAGAAAGCAAGCTCACGTCAATGCGCGTCACAGTGTCAGTATAATAAATGACAAAAGAATTCAGGAACAAACCATTTTCTTACAAGGGGGAAATAATTCGATGTTCAAAAGAAGACAACAAATTAATGAAAACCGAAGCTAGGTGAATAATATATGATTTGGTGTTGTTGATTTTTTTTCCTTTGTTTGTTTTGATTTGTTTTTTGTTTTTTATTTTTTTACTTTTAAAAAAGATATTGTGTTCTAAAGCCAGCTTATATCTTAGAACATAATACTTCAATAGATCTAGATCTCTACCGCAGGGGTTGGACCTGATGCCTAACCCTAATTAGATTTATCTATCTAGAACAAGAGATGCTTTCAGAATTTTTGGCTTGCCTACTAATGTGTAGATAGGCTAAAGGTGAAAAAGGCGCATCGATTTATCATCAAGTTTTAGAACCTTTTAATCACAATGATTAGATTTGACGAAAAGGAGGCGAGGGGTAATGGTGCAATGCATAGTGGCGAAAGTGTTGATACATGTACTCTTAAACATAGAAAATTTGAGGGGGGGGGGGTTTGGGGTTGATGGGTTATCTCGTATTGACAGTAATACTCAACGTAGGTCTAGGCACCACCTGACCGCTAAAGTAAAGATAATAAAACTAATATTTATCTTTAAAATGAATTTTAACAAATGAATAAAATCCCTTGACGTACAATTAACTGTTAATACTCATCATAAAATAAGTGTTAGGGAACACTGTCTTGGATTTCAGGGACGATGAAAATAAAATGTGATTAGTTCTCGAAATCAAAATAATATCACAGCATCTTTCCTTTGGGTTATTCGTCTCACGTGGTAGATCTCTTACGGTTTTCTAAAAAGCCCATCCAAGTTTACGTCAGGTGTCATGGTTGGTATCTTTCCAATGGGTTATTCGTCTCACGTGGTAGCTCTGTTACGGTTTTCTAAAAAGCCCATCCAAGTTTACGTCAGGTGTCATGGTTGGTATCTATATTAAGTCTCTCGAGCAAGGCTTATGTTATAGGCCTACAACACATTGGCGAAGCGAGCAAAATCATGTTGAGATCCTCCCTAAAGACACATGCTTCAAGGATTCAAAACTAACCGTTATTGCGCTATTGTCCCCGTCAAGAGCCCCCGCCGGGAGCTCACGGTTCCAATGCTAGCGCGCGCTATTGTCTAGAGCTGGGAATATCCACCCAAATCATTACCCGGGTAATACCCGGGTAGTGGTCTGATTATCAGCGTACCCGCGGTAGGGGTTAAATTTTGTCAATTTTCCCTTTTTTTTTCTGGGGGGAGGGGGCTTTTTGTTCTTTTTAATTTTTAATTTTTTTTATTTTTTAAAATTTATTACAACAAATAAAATTAAATTGAAGTAAGAAACAAGTATAATTAACTACAATGCGGGTACCCGGGTACCCGCTTTAACCCTATTACCCACGGGTAACCGCGCAGCACTACTGTTGTCATCAGCCCTAGCAATCTATTACGATTTCGTGACCAATAGGAGGAAGAATAATTTAATCAGGACATTGTGATGCCACCATGAGCACCAGCATGGATACTTTTGTTGCGCTTTATTAGTGGTAACAATTCTAATGGTTTTTATAGACATTCCAACGGAGAAAATAACAATTCATCGTTATATTATCCAGTAATCGGAGACGGGGGTCAACGACCGGATTGGTGAGCTACTGTGATGTGAACATTATAATTGTTATGAAAATAATAGTGTTTGAAACCGAAGGCCGTGCGTGGTATGCCGGCGGTATGGTTCTAACATTAACATTGTTATTTATATCGTAATACATCTATGGAAAAATAATGTTGGTTATTAATGCCGTAAATGAGTTTTCTCCTCCCGATGTCTAAGGCCACAATGTCTAAAAAGCCATCTAACGAATGGCTCATGAAACATGATGTGAGCATCTGAATGGAAGGAATAAAGGAAAATAAGAAGAAGAAATAACATTTTTTTAATGACGAAATGAGTGATTTTGTGGGGCATGGATTGTAAGAAAAGAGAGGTCGCGTTTTTGGCATTCAGAATATGTTATTTACTTCTCTTTTTGCCTCCGAGACTTTTTCATCAGTAAGGGTAATTTTGATAAAATAATGAGATCGGGCCATAGCAATCTCTATCGGGGCAGAAACATGTTGATTGGTTGGATTATACCTCTTGTCCCAGCTAAAAAACATTAATGCAAACATAAGACTAAACGAAGACGAGGGCTGGCTATCTGCAAAGAAACATCAAAGAACACAGAGAAATCAACAAACGGATCTGTCAACTTTTTAAAACCCATAATCATAAAATAACAATTGAAGCAAACAAAAACAATCGTCGACTTCCTAGACATCACACTGGATCTAAATGGAAATTCATAGTCCATTCATGAAGCTAAACAACACGTCACTGTACGTACACAAACGAGGTAACCATCCTACAAGTATACCAAAAAACATCCCAAAAAACATCAGTAAGAGACTCGCTAAATTCACGTTACGAAACAACATTCAATAAAGCTATACCTGTATAACAAAAAGCGCTAAATAACAGTGGTTACAAACAGCAGCTTCAATATGAAGAAAAAGAAAGCACACAAGGACACTCATTAAAAAACAAAGCTACTGATAACACAAAGAGATACCGCATTAGAAACATTACATGGTTCAACCCACCATTTAATTTGAACGTTTCGACAAATATAGTAGGAAACTTTTTATAATTGATTGAGAATTCATTTCCAACAAACCATCAAATAATAAATAAATACACCATTAAAGTCAGCTATAGCAGCACGCAAAACATGGCGCAGATCATATCCGTTCACAACAAAAAGATACTAAATGAAGTAAATAATGAAATGAAAGAAAAACAACTCAAAAAGAGATGCAATTGCAGGAAAAAAACCAAGAATATCCCCTAAACGGAGACTGCCAGCAAAAAAATGTAATATACCAAGCCACAGTTCAAGACATAACAACGGAAAGAAAGAAACATACGTTGGACTAACAGAAAACGAGTTTAAAATACGTTATAATGGCCACAAAATCAAGCTTCAACAATGAAAGCAAACAAGCATCAACAGCTTAAATCAAAGAATATCAACTTCACAACAACTTGGAGAATATTGTCAAAGGCAAAATCTTACTCCCTGGAAACAAAGATCTGTCATTTGTGTCTTGAAGAGAAATTCTTCATCGCAATCAACAACCATAAAGCATTCCTTATTGAACGCCTACTAAACGCATATTGAACACGGATGATTGAAGTTGTGTCTCCTGATGATCATCCATGATGTGGAGATGAAACAAATTTGTAGAGACCCAAGGTAAATTCTTCTCAATTTTTAAAACATATATATATATATATATATATTGCTGAAACACTATTTCCCCACGAAGACATCCATTAGGCGACCTGGGTATCAGCAGATGGCAGAATAAAAAATCAAATTGACCATCTTCTGATCAGCGGAAATTGAAGGTCGGCTGGACACCCAGATACAGAGAGGAGCCGATGTCAACAGCGACCACTATCAAGTGCAGAGGTTCTCAA
>JASKDV010173466.1:0-13401 GCA_032466395.1 Aegires albopunctatus | reverse complement strand
CCCCCCTTTTTAAAGTATTATATTTCAACTATATGAATACACTGATGTACATAAACAATAATACATAGATTTAGGGTATACCATAGCCAAAGGAAATTCCCTTGTTAGGACACATCACATTATTGGTGAAGGTAGGATTAAACTAGAAAATGACAAAATTTCTCAAATTCTATCTACTCCAAAAAAACAAAAACAAAAGAGAAAGCAGAACATTGTGTGGGAAAAGTTTTGAAAGATGGTGGTGTCTGCAGTATAAAAGAGGAAGTCACTCACTTGAGTTTTGAAAGTATAAAAGCTCAGCTCCAGTACCACAAGATTGTTCTCATTAAGAAAGGTCTTACAGTACAGTGTTAGGAGACAAGGAATATCTAAGGCACAGACTGGTAACTTAAGGACAAATCAATATCACCATCTTCAAAACTGAGAAAGATTGATGAAAACAGCAGTGAAGAAGAAACTGAACATAGTGAAAATGAAGCAAATTCTTCAGTGGAATTTTGAGATAATTTTTCATATAATGGGAAAAGGCAAGGCTTATGGCTTGCTGTCTTTCATGACAAAATCATTGATGTAGTGCATGATGAGAATGCCTCCGGGAAGTTTTTAACGACAACAAAGTGCAATAAGGATATTTTCAAGTAGCTATGCCAATTCACAATTTGTATTTCGATGGGACCTTGAGGTGTTGCCAGCTTCCAGTGATGGAAGGACATGGCGAATATTGTAGTACCAAAAGATAGTTGCTGCATATGAGCGAATCCAGAATCAAGCTCATCAGTGACTTCTTCAACGATTATCTCATCACTCGACTCCTTAGGGTGCATATTCTGGAGCAACCATAAATTTTATCATTATATATGGACAAGAACTTTCACTTCCATGGCCAACTACTCTCTTTTTACTCTTACTTATACCTTTGATTTGGTACCATAAGGATAGTGACACCACAAACTGCCAAACCATGCCCCTCAAGCACCTATTGCTTGCTTTCAAGCTGTATTAGTGCCATGGTTCTTTCCAAAAATTTACTTCTGAAACCTGCATCACCTAGTTTCAGCTCTTCTGGTTTGACAATGTTACATCAACAGCAATCTCATTTTTGCCATGAACATTGTGCCACAAACTGCTAAACCATGTCCTTCCAAAACCTATTTGTTACATTCAATTTGTGTTATTTCCATCATTTTCACAAGGGATTTAATTCTGAAACCTGCATTGCTTAGTTTCAGTCTATGGACTTCGTTACCTCGAGCCCGACAATTTTACATTGGTCACATCGTTGCATTCACCGTTTTGCTACAAACTGCTGAACCATGCACCTGAAACATTTATTTATTACATTCAATATTTCATCATATCAATTCAACAGATTTATTCATTTCTTAATTACTATTTCTGGCCTTCTGTTGTACTTATCATTTTACCCTATTCTTTTGTTTCAGGAAGATGTAATGTAAGAACCCCATTGTAGAATTGATATTGCCCTCTCCCCCCCAAAAGGAAACATTAAACCAAATTTTATTGCCTGTTGCAGCACTTTTCTAGCGTTGTGACATAAATTGACTTTGGAACCCACAATTCATTTGTTATTAAAAGTATTACATTGAAACTTGCCTTGGACAATGCCATATAGATATATAACAAATGTGTGAGGGCTGATGTTGATAAGGGTGTTGTGGATAACTTGGTTGCTAACCGTGTTGCATAATTTGTCAAAAAAGCTTTTTTTCGAAAATAATTGTTTCTTTGTTCATTTCTCAATATATAAAAATCATAAAATGCTAATTTCATTGTCAGAATCATTCTGCCGTCTCAATTCCTTCAAAATGATATAAATCCACAGGTTGATAGGATTGTTCATTTCTGAGGGGAGATATCAGCATTTTTGTGAAGTCATTGGCATAAAATGCTTTGCTCCAAAATGTACTGCATATAAAGGTAAAAATCCCTGGCGTGGAAAGAGTTAGTATTGTCATGCTGTAGAAGACTTCTTTTCAGTATACTTTTGATTGCTTTTCCTATTGTCTCCTCTTGAACGCTTTGGTTTTGAAGCTGCAGACTTGAGATTGCGCACAGCAGCAGCATTCTTGTCAGACCTCCTTGGCTGCGATCTCTTTTTAGGAGAGCCAGCCCAGTGCACCCCATCAGCTCCTGGGGCTTGATAGCTGAAAAACAATATGAAAGATGGTCTTTAATTACCTATCATTTCTTATTAACTACAATGGCAAATTGAAAAAGCAGCCACGCTGGGTCAATTGAGATAAACATATTTGAAGAAATAACTTGATTATTTACATCTCTTGTATATTCATTTCTACTTTAATTGCTATTATTTATGCGTGGCAGTTCAATCTAATCCATCATAATGGGCCTGGAGAGTCTGGTCATCCAAAGTAGTTAACACTGTTAACACATTGTTCTACCTAATTATTTGGGTTGTCAAGAGCTACCGTGTTACCAGCTTCTACTATGGGTACCCAAAGATTTGAGAGACCATGGGTTTACCTGATAATGATCTCTAGCTAATCCTTTAGTACATTTTATAATCAATTGTGCTTTATGACCGAGTATTTAGTGCAGTTGGCGTAAAATATTATTAATACAAGATCATATGGATGCAAAGCTAAGTGAATTGACAATAGATAATGCAAGATGGGACCATCAATACTTGCCTTTAATCATTTCCAAATTGTATGTCACCCTCAGATAAAAGAGGATTTGCTTTTGCAAATAATTTATCAAGAATGATAGATTCAACATAGAACACAAAATCAGAAGAATGCATTAAATGTTGAGCTCACTAGAGAGAGATACTGCACTGCATTTCATGTTAAAAATGATATAAACATTAGTACCTAAATCTGAACAGAATAATGGAAACAATTTAAATGTGTCAATGCCGTGAAGTTAACATCGGATTCTTCAATTTCTTTAACATCTGATTGTAAATTCCTGGAGTCCAAAAAGCCTGTAAAAGGTTCTTGACCCAAGTTATCGTACTTAGAAACATCAAAAGGCTCTAGATGCAACATTTATGTCAAACTTCTGTCTTGTCTCAGGTAAGAATAATCATTACAAACTCCAATTCAAATTTGAATGATTTATACGCCATATTATTAGATTAGAGCAGGCCATAGAAAGAGTTTATCATTGAAAAAAGAGGTGACACTTACCTTGGATTGCTTGAGTCAATTGGATCTTTTGACAGCAATATTGATATAGCTGGTACATTTGTATTCACCTTTAAACTGGAATGATTAAGTAATAATTGGATACAATAATAACAATAATAATAATGAGAACATTTATATAGTGCTTATACAAAATAGCCCTAAGCGCTTTGGCAAGGAGTGAAATTAAGAATAAAATAAAACTAAAAGCATGGGTGTATAGAATTAGAATTAACATGGGTAAAAATTTGCATCTAGATAATATAAGAAATGAGCATGCATTAAAAAGTGATAACTAATCATAGAAGAAGCTAATTTTGGAAAAGAGACACAAAGATATTGCATAAAATATAGAGAAGAAAATATTATTATAAAAGGACATGGAATAGCAGTAGGCTACATATATTGCACCTGCTATAAAAAGTGAACTTATATCATAAAAGCAGAAAAGGTATTTTAGAATTAAAGTGTGTTGTAAGAAATTAAGTACGCTTGTAAAACATGGTATATATAATTTACACTGGTAAAATTTTACATCTAAATATAAGAAAAGAGCATAGAAATTAAGAACTAATCATAAAAGCTAGTTATAAAAAAAAGATTCAAGGATATTCCATGCATAAAATATATAGGAAAAAATAATATCATAAAAGGACAAAGACTGCCATTTATCATATAGTACATGTAATAATAAACCAGTAGTCTATTTACTATGTAGTCCTTAACATTAAAACATATTTGAATATGAAATTGGATTTTTGCATAAAACTGCTTGAATATATAAAACTTAAAATAACAACGGCATTACAGGACTCTACATTTAATTTGACACTGAAAGATAATCAACTGTTGTAACTTTAAATATATTGACTTAAAAATTTCAATTTTGCATAAATAGCTGGAGAAACTTTATATCTCTACTTAAAACAAAAAATATGCAATCGTTTCATTTGTATAGTTTAGTGTGTTTAAATCATTACAGTTTCATTTGTATAGTTTAAATTGTTTAAATTATTTCAATTTCATTTGTATAGTTTAGTGTGTTTAAATCATTTCAATTTCATTTGTATAGTTTAGTGTGTTTAAATCATTTCAATTTCATTTTAATAGGTGAATGACAAATGGCAAAAATAAAAACATGAAATTGGTTTGCTTTAAACATTATTTCCCTTCCATACCACTAACAATATATTGCAAAAGAGAAGGTAAGATTTTCGACCTATGCATAGAAATAACATGCATTCTTTCAACAGATGCTAATATGCAGGAATTATTTAATACTCACGCATCCAAACCTTCAACTTTAGGTTGCCATACATCTTCAATTCTCATGTATCCTATTTGGGTAATCTGATGCAGACCCTGATAATGATTTGAATAACAAAAGCATTCAAAATTTGTGACAATTACCTAATGTTTATCTAATCAAACTCAAAACAAATTTGTAAACTCAGCTATCAATGACATTCAAAAAGAGTTTGCTGCAATTGATAGTTTAAAGGAAAAAAATAAACAAAAAATCCCAAAAACCAATAAATGTTAAAAAGGAATAAAATTTCTTTCTTTCTAAACCACCTTAAATACGGTGTTCTTACCACAATAATATAATGGATAAAAAAAGACAACAGCAATTGATAAATATTTTATTACAAAATTAAAAGTAGCAAAGGACTGCAAAGAATTTCATTCCTAGGTGTTCTAGTTTTTAAAAATCAAAATAAGCAGGATAAAAAGTTGAATGGAGCTTAGACGAAACAAATATTCAAGGTTAGATCTAGTCTCTAACATCTATAGATTGGTGAATTGTAAAAATGGTGACAGAGCTACCACCAATACATTAGTGAATGGGATAGAAAGAATTAATGTCTTGGGAAATAGTGCTACTACACAAGTAGGCTCACTTTTTGTTTCCTCAAAGAGAACTTCAAAAGGGGGGCTAGATGACATAATGGATATGGGCATTACACCACAACTTGAGTATCCTATATTTAAGCCCTGCTTTTGTATCTTATTCTTCCAAATATTTGTTCTCTCAATGAAACTCCCTGAGGGGCCCAAGAAGCATGGATTAGAACCCCATTTTTGCAAAGCATTAATTTTTCTCCCTGACAGTAATGCTAACAGATTAAATATCAGGGCTGATACCCAGTTATTTTGATCTTATTTCAAAATACGTAGAAATTAATTAATAATAATAATAAAAACAAAAATAGGGAAGAAATTACAATGACACTAAAAAGCAACAAAAACCGAAGGCACCTAGAGACACCATCCTTGGCATAATATAAGCATAAAGTAACATTTTGTAGTGCATGGCCCAGCCGGATGTTAATATAAGGCTTTATTGTGTTTTATGAAATCAAAATGAATTATGATTAGAATAACTTTGGAAACTGAATAACTATCCAATTTGAAATTCATTCACCGTGCTGGCTTCTCGCTCTCTAATTTGTTGATTCAAAAATTTCTTGCTCTCAGTCAGGTTCAATCTTGTAAAATAATTATAACAAGCTGAACTCCCGTTGCATGAATGGATTTTCATTTGAATTTGATAATAAAAGTAGATCTAAATATTGTAAATAAGAAAGGGAGAAGAAAGCAGTATGATGAATAGGCGGAGAAAATGTTAAAAGGATTTTTCCTACTTCGATCTGACTATTCAAACTTAGAACTTATTATAAACAAATTAAAAAAGATGCTTATCAAGACCACAAAAAGACTTACTTTAACTTTCCTTTTCATTATTTCAGCACATGAAATAGTTTTATGAATAGCATTTCCCGTTGCATTCCAGGTAATATGTCGCACATCATTATTCTAAGGAATTGCAATAATACTAATAGATTAGAATTAAACGATAAATAATAAGGCTTATCTTTAAATTGAAGAATTCTTCTTAAGAAATTGAAAAAAGGAAAAGAAATTTTTGTTTGTTATAAATGTCAATATTTTTGTAAATGAATGACTGGTAAGTGTTGAAGAGATTGTAAGAATTCATATTCAGAATAGTTGAATCTGTAATAGAGACTTCACTTCAATCCTGTGACAGATATTTAAGTTTTCAAACATTTAATGATTGGATGTTATGACACCGCGCATCATTGTAGAGCAGTCACTGGAGTGGAACACATCTCTTTATGTCAACTTCATCGACTATGAGAAGGCGTTTGACAGAGAGACCATATGGAAGCTTCTGTGACATTAAGGATTACCTGGGAAAATCACGAACATCATCAGGGTACAAGGGCATGACTTGTAGGTCAACTGACTGATGCTTTACAGGTGAAGACCGGGGTGAGACAGGGATGCTTGCTTTCACCTTTTTTGTTCCTACTGTCCATTGACTGGATAATGAGAGAGACAACCAGACAGAGAAGGGATAGTATACAGTGGACCCTGTGGACGCAGCTGGATTGGATGACCTGGATTTTGCTGATGACCTCGCCCTCCACTCACGCACCCATCAGCAGATGCTGAAGAAGACCAATAACGTGAATGACATCTTGGCAGGTATGGGACTCAACACCCACAGAGGCAAGAGTAAGGTCCTAAGGCTAAACTCATCAATCACGGCCCCTGTCAATCTGAGAGAGCAGCCACTAGAGGATGTCGACAGTTTCCCCTATCTCGGAAGTACTATCAACACATAGGGAGGTACGGATGCTGATGTCAAGATTAGGATAGGCAAGGCAAGTTTTTTAAGCAACTGACAAACATCTGGCATTCATCAATTTTCTCCATCAAGACCAAGATCAGATTGTTCAACACCAGTGATGCCCGTACTGCTTTACGGAGCAAAGACCTGGAGGACAACTGTAAAAAAATATATATAATATAAAAAAATCAAGACCTTTATCAACAGCTGCCTCCTTAAAGATCTTGAACATCAAGTGGCCAGAGACCGTCAGCAACCAGGAGCTATACTATGACAAAGAACATTGCAGACTTCAGTGCATGAGGACATCCGTCGAAGGCTGTGGAGATGGATTGGGCACACTCTCTGGAAGCCCCAGACCAGCACAACAAGGCAAGCACTGCCATGGAACCCACAAGGCAAGAGGAAAAGAGGAAGGCCCAGGATTACCTGGCGCCAAGATGTAGAGGCACAGCCGAAAGAGCTGGGACTCACGTGGGGACAGCTAGAGAGAAAGGCACAGGACCGGGAGTGGATAACAGAGTCATTTTTGTGGCCTATGCTCTACATGGAGGTCCAAGGCGAAAGTAAGTTTAGTAAGTGTTATGTTTTTAAACCTTCATACCTTATAGAAAGTGATAAGGTCATAGCAGCAATCTAAAAGTCACATTTAAAACTCGCTTACCGACATTGATGATAGAGAGAATCCTATAAGGTTCCTTATCTTGCTTCCACCTGTCACTTTCATTTCAATGGCTCCTTCAAGATAGAGATTTGGAGGATCAAAAATCTTTCTGGAATCTCCTTTCACATAATTTTCCATATCTGCTTGAGAACTTTAAAAGGCAATTCTATCATATGTAACTGAAAATGAAAAATTAGTATATATATTGGCATCAAAATTAGAAGTATATCTGAGTTCTCTAAACATAGATTCTCACATCTTTCTTTCTTCCTCATGCTTAAGCTAAAAATTGGAAGGATGATGCAAAAGAAATCTAGATCTAGGGGGAGGTAATCCCAGTTTATCTCCATTAGGCAGGTCTTCTGCCAAAGAGTTTTCAGATAGGTTTTGAGAGGGAGAGGGAGAGAGAGAGAGCTGCGATGCTTGACGAAGATGGTAGATTAAAAAATCACCTATGCAAGCTACCTCTTATTAAAATACAGCAAAGTTGTTTTTATATGATCTCAACAACTCAACAACGGCTAGCATAATACTTTTTCAAGTTTATTTTACCTGCCAAACTTATCTGTAGCCGTCTGGTTTCATTTGATCTAGATCTAGATTCCAGGTCAATCGAATCATTATGACTTAGTTGTGTATCTCCGCAACGTCTGTAGATATTTTCTTGTTCTTTTATTAGGTTTTCTACATTGTATTTTATAAGGTCTATTTTGAGTCTACATATTGTTTTGGATCTTGAATCTTAGATCTAGATCTAGCCTATCCTTCTATCTGATCTGTGACTGAATGAGAAGTTTGAAGAAGAGAATGTTTTTATGCCTAGTTCCTATTCCACTCGGTCGCAACTGATAAAATGTCACTTAAAACTTCCACATAAGGTTAATGATTAGAAAATGCGGTACCTTTTTACTCTTACTCTTAGAGATAACAACTATCATAAAACTAGTCAAACAAATGTCAACTTAAAATCATTGAGCTCATCTAAGAGCCTACTCCACCTAAAGAAGCCCTTCTTATCTCCATAAGACAGGGTTCTAAAGCAAAGACCACTGTACTTTGCGCTCTTAAAACTCAAAGGTATCTCATGCGAGTGGTGATATTTCGCCTTTCCACTGACTTGCAAATAATGCTACCCTTCGCTTCTCCTCCCCCTTCCCCTCATATTATTATTATTATCATTATTATCAGCGAAAATGATAAACCACCTATGTTGGCAGGAAAATATTTTACAATTGTTTTTTTCTGCATCTTATTCTTTGAACTTATTTTAACTGTTTATCTCCATAGATCTCTATTCTTTAACTCACTGAGGACCAGCCTATTTGAGCCAAGCACACCCCGTAGGACCAGCCGTATTTGTACATTTTCAAACCACCATTTGGATAGTATGTTCTAATCACTTTGGAAAGCTGAAATTCTGCATGTAGTTTGTCATTAAATGTAGTTTGACGTTTTGTGTTGATTTTTGTGTTTTCTTTGTATAGTTGTTGCGAAAGTAAACTAAAAATATTAGTATATGAAATCATAGTGTTGATCATGGCAACCAGAAAACTTGGGCTTGTTCCCTTAAGTATGTTTCAGCAATCCCGAGCTGTCCTCAATGAGCAAAGGACATGCACATATATAAGAGCAGCAACAAACAAGTCAAGCATTCATCGTATGGCTGTTTACTGTTAATAAATTGTCAACATCTGCATCTGCGTCACCGACAGAACCATCATCTCAATTTCATCTCAAGTAAAATGGGATGCCAAATCAACTTTCAGTAGTTTTCTGAGGTTCATTCAACAAGGTGCTGAGGTGGCTATTAGCAGCTCATTCAATCATTAATGTGATGTGCATCCAGTTTGTTTTATAGTCATTGTACCCCCAGTGACACAAATTCTGATGTAAAAACACCATTCCTAATTTGAAAAGGGGCTTATTTCAAGAGGAAAACTATTTGTTTCCATTTCCATCATAGGCCACTCTAAACTAAAACATTCATATATTTATAGTCAATGTACTTTTCTAGTTGTACCACAGTAGCCCTACCACTAATGACACAGAGCCACAAAATCTAATGTAGCCTGTAGACAGTAAAAACACCACTCCTGATTTGAAATGCGACTGATATCAAGAGAAAACAACTTCTTTTCCATGTCTAAACTAAAACATTCACATAAATTAGTTGCAATTAAAATAAGTGAGCTGAAATTCACTCTAAATAAAAAAACAACTAGATCTAGATCTTTGTTCTGCGTGGCCACATGCGCCATCACCGCTGAGCAAGGAGATACACTGTCACTGTCATCATCGACTGCTGATTGACAACCACCATTTTGATTATTATTGTTGTAATTATTATTACGAAATGACTATTTTCCCCGAACACTCGACTGACAACGCTGCTTTTCGATTCAACTAATTGAGAGACTATTTTAAAATATTTACAACTTGTGTTTCTACAGGTGGGTTCTACAAGAGGTAATGTAGTTTTAGCCTATTTATTGAATGATTTTGTACAATGGTTGCTTTGTGCTACAAAAAGTGAGAAAACATGAAACTCGCTGTGACCCAGTTTAGACTAGACCTAGCATAGATCTATTGAGACCTAGCCTAGCAGCAGTATGTTGTCTCTCTATTATTTATTTGGTGCAGTGCCTTAAAACACAGCCCTCTCCAGTCAGAATAGGCGTCTAAACCACTGAATGCTTTAAGTTGAAAGTTTCCATGATAATTCATGTAGGTCCCGAGCATGTTTAGGACCGCAAATGATTATTAGAGATCAAATGGATTGTGTGCATCTATTACAGCATTTTTGTTTACGACTCTATTGACAACATTCTGTGTATGAAAGTATAATTATGATATCACGACATTGTGGCCGAGTGGATAAGGCGATGGACTGTCAAACGAACGTAGTGGGTTTGCCTCCATTTCGATAGATTTAATTTTTTTAAAAAACATTACCTTAATCTATCATTTTAAATTTAGGCATAACCACTTCATATTTTGGCATTGCTATTCTTATGGCTGTGGCTCGATAGCATTTTGAATCATATTCCTCCGGTGGTGTATTTTTTGAAATGTTAAAAATAGTTTCTTTATAAGTTCTAAGTTTGAATAGTGATCTTTCTCTAGCAGATCGAAGTAGCTAAGTAGGAAAAATCTTTTTAACATTTCCCCCGCCTATTCATCATACTACTTTCTTCTCCCTTCCTTTATTTACAATATTTAGATTTACATTAATATTATCAAGTTCAAATGAAAATCCGTACGTGCAATGGGAGTCTAGCTTGTGTATTATTTTAAGTCTAATTCTAGTAGTAGTAAAAGTAGTAGAGCTAGTAGGATTAGAGAGTTAGGGTTAGATTTAGTGAGTGTTGGGGAAAATAAGGTCTGGGCTAATTTTCCGAGTGTTCGAGAAGATATGGCCGGGTTATTAATATGAAGTGTCAAATGCGACAGAGTTTCGGTCACAATTGATATGGTCGCTGAAAACAAAATATGCTATTAAAAAATTGTCACAAATTATTAGTTTGCGAGATATTTGCAGATCAATTACTATATATATTCTCCTTTCCAATAAGGACCGATCAACCCAGGAATAAGGTCAGATTGTTTTAGTTTACCCCCCTGACGGCAAATTACATTTAATAACACCAAAACATCTATTATGGAAAAAAGAGGGGTCCCTGCTGTCATATATATATATATGATGTAACATCAAAACTATGTGTATTTGCAAGTTTTCAGTGCCATATATATTCTTGTTCAGCGCACTAGAAAACCTAGGTGGACATACAAAAAACCACCAATTTAGAGTTATAATATTAAATTATGTATAGGCCCTACACTATAAAATGACCGTCTTACCATAATAGGATTGTATGAAGAAAAAAAAAAGGAATGTAATACATGATTTAGATCTACAACAACGTTTCTTTTATCTGAGCATTGTATCAGTAACTGAGCATGGTGTCACATTATCCCCCTCATGGATTAAGCCTGGAGCGAGCCACAGACCAGAAGGTCACACTGACCTGTCACAGGAATGCATTAACGGCGGTTGTTGACCGATAGCGAAGCCAAACTGACAATTAGTTGTTTGTAACTTAATAAAAACTAGTGTTGCTTTGTACGGCTTGTGGGGGTGTAACAACTTTTCAAACAACTGAAAACGTCTGCTCTTTTATTACCATGGACCTCCTCTACACTCTATATCCAAACAATTTTATATAGAAAATATGTCCTACCACTCTTATAATAGAGGTCTAAATTTGGGTCAACTAAAACGAATGTTATAAATGAGCTTAAATAATAAATTAAGAAAGTGTCAATTTCGACCGAGTCATTCTGTCACAATTGATACCGTATCAATTGGGACCGACTGAGTAGGAGCTCTTTTGCTGAAGAAAGTAGCCTAGGCATAAAACTATCTCTCGTGACATGACTAGTCTGTCATCAGTCATCCCTTCGAACTTCTCATTACACCCAAAATAGACCCAATCAAATAAAATAGGCCAATAAAAAATAACTACGGTACCGACGTTTTGGAGATACAAAATTAAGTCACAACAATTCGTTCGATCCTGAATCTAAATCTAGACTCTTTATAAATCGAAGTGAAATCAGACTGCTTCATAATCCAAATCAGAAATATTTACATTAGATTTGATTGGGAAGTCAGTTAAAATTATAAATAAACATGAAAAAGTATTACGCTGTGCTTGCCATTGTCGAAATTATAAACAATTTGCTTAAATTTCATGACCCCAGTCAACCAGCGGTCTAGATCATGAATGGCTTCGTGTAGTTTCATCCAAGACATAACGTTTTACAGTTGGAATGCGACGCCATGTAAGTAACTGACTCCAGAATCACTTAATCACAATTGATGCGACCTTATTATTCTCATGTCATCTCTCTCTCGGCTCATTCCGTTTAGTTTTGTCAGAATCAAACCAAGGGGTTGTTTCAAGTATTGGTAAATAGATCTAGATCTAGATCTAGATCTAGAATCTAGATTCTAGATCTAGTGTGCTTTATATGAAGCAACTCCACATGGTACTTTATATTCTAGATCTTGCTAAGATTACCTCTAATTTCTTAACACACAGGGTACTCCTGAAGTGAACATTCATAGGTGTGTGTGCAAAAATAGGCCTAAATATCTATCTTTAGAAGCTTAGAACTGGGCCTCGACCAAGACTAGATTTCTAGCTATGTTGATGTTGGTCTATTTCACCCTCGAGTCAGTGGATATCGGAGAACGGTGTGGATCTAGCGTTATTTTGTTTGTATTTTTGGTTGTTGACAGAACAGAGATCAATGATCAAGCCTAAGATTTGCATCAAAGAATAAAATCTTGATCACTAGATCTAGAGTCTAAAATAGTCTTTGAGTGCAAAAAAGGAAAGTTAACTCTCATGAATTAGTAAGAGGGGGAAAAAAACCTTAGTAATTTCCCTTTACATATGTGCACTAACCAAAGAAATTGTGGTACCAACCGAGGATAACAAACTAACGTTTATTGTTGGATGCCACGGTATCAACCATAGCATACTAGAGTATCATGCATAGTACCCAGTCCAGCGAGAATAAATCTTGGAGGCTACGCGTGGTCACTTACAACCGTATCCTTTGCAACGTATAGACTAGCCTGTGCCTGCTCTCTCTGAATTCCGATATAACACATTACTTGGAATTGAATCATACTTTATTATTACAATATTTATAATATAAATTGTAAGAAAAGCAAATTATCAATTACGAAGGCATAACAGGGAGTTGAATGAAAATACAAGGTGTTAATTTTATTGTTAAAAAAACAAGTCATGAGCATACAAGAATGAAACAGTGTAGATGTTGAGGACGCCCGCTCTCTCTCTCTCTCTCTCTCTCTCTCTCTCTCTCTCTCTCTCTCTCTC